>PVJH01007107.1:0-95631 GCA_004026705.1 Nesogale talazaci | reverse complement strand
TGAAAATGATTTCATCTGCTTCAAGAAGTCAAGGTCTCTCGTGGACGACCTTATAAGTCTAAATCGCATACCATCAAATTTAACGTGTTTGTGGGGCCTCTCTCTGGTCTCCTCCCTCCCTGCTGTTATCGATCATCGCCTTGTCCATGGGCACACACCACCCTGCAGCTTTTCAAAATGCATCACTGTGGTTTGGTGTTATTTGTTTTGTTTTTAGTTGCTGGCCAAAATCTACAAAATGCCCTTGAAGCCGATCTTTCTGAGCGGGTGGCTTGCCAGCCTGCCTCGCAGACTTCAGGAACAGTCTTCGAGCAGCGAGGATGGGATCGAGTCCATTCTATCTGATTTTGATGACGACACTGGTAAGGACATTCACTGGACCAAGCCAGGTTACTCCTTTGTCCAATTCGCCAGAAGCTTACTGCAGGGGTTAAGTAGCTCATGTCCTAGGAAGAAGCATTGCTTTTTGTTGTGCTCATTAGCCTGTTAGTCAGTTATTGCATCCACTTAAATGTTCCCACAGACCACCCCCACCCTCCACAAAAACCATGATTTTGCAATTGAAGACTCCTTACAGCCCCTCCAGGGTTTGACATGCAGATTTGCAGGTTCCATTAACTGCCGCCTCTAACCCTGAATTCCAAGGAAGTTGCAAAGAGGGATTCTTCCTTAAATTGGCTGCTAATTGTCTTCGACACCTTTTTAGAAAACACAATTGTGTTTTATAATGACTTCCTGCTAGACTATTTGGTTAGAGACTGGGGGACTTAAGTCATTATGGAAGAGAGAACCCCTGTGTGACTGGTGAAGATGGTGGCTCATTAAAGGGATAGTGCAAGGGATTTGTTTCAAATGGAGTCCCACGTAGCCTCTGAGTTCAAGTTCAACTGAGTAGCTTTGGTTTTGCTGCCGATCATTTCAGATGGTTTAACTGATGCTCATGCTTACCGCCTTTGTCAGAGGAACCCAGGTCTACTCCAGATGGAGAAAAGAAAATTGGGGGAGGGGAGGGGCAAACGAGGTGGCATCTTGAACTTGGCTGGTTTCAAAGACTTAAAAAGACAGTGGCTGAGAAAGGGTGTGGGGCAGCAGGATGATTTTCAATCTCGGTGGCAGATGGGGCTTGGCACACTGGCTGTCACTGTGGGCACGGGGGCGAGGATGGCACAGGACCGGGCGGTGTTTCACTCTGCCAGGCACCAGGCACAGTGGATCTGAACCAGCTCGATGGCGGCCACAGGAGTTTCCGTGTAGGAACAGCTCACCCGTTCAGACAAACTGTGAGGGCACACATCAAGAACACAGTGTCGAGAAGCTTCTAAAGTATGGGAAGCTGGCTAACCAACGATCAGTATTTCATTTTAGTGATAAATCACTTAGCCTCGGACACCTCCAACTCAAGCACTGACAGCAGGTGCTCATGTCGGTGACAAAAGCTACGTTCTTCAGAAGAGCTGTCAACGTCCAGTCGACAGCGAGCTTGCCCCTTTCTGCCTGGCACAGGCCAGGCCTTTTTTCCAGGAAGCCTCTCTTCTGGTGAGGAAAATTCAAGCGGGCACCTGCACAGCATTTGCGCACATGATGGATGCAGCCACGGATTTAAAATGATAGCAATAGAGCCAGGTTGTCGAAAAGACTCTGAGTGAACGCTGTAAATTATTAAAAAAAAATAAATCGTTGACATTCTCTGATGCTCAGTGGCAAAGAATTCCACCACCACCACCCCTCATGGAAATTCCAAACACATACAGAAGTAGACAGCATAAGATCATGAGCCAGCCTGTATGTATCCGTCCACCCAGTGTGCCTGGCACCAACAGCTCCCTCTGCAGGCACGCTGGCTCCTTTTCATTATTACAGGAGAGTCTTGACAGCATAGCTTTTTTAAATCTGGAAATAGGTTGGTAGGTACTTTCAGAGATAAGCACAATGCCATTATTGCAATACCGTTCACCCTGGAACTCGCCTAGCATCAAAGCGCCGTCAGTGTTAACCTTTCCAAAGTCTTCTGTTTGAAGGCGCCCTGGTGGTGTAGTGGTTGTGCGTTGCACTGTTGACTGCCAGGTCACAGGTGGAAGCCAGCAGCCTCTCCTGGGGGGAAACACGGTGCTCTGTGAAGAGTTGCAGTCTCAGCCACCCACGGGGGCAGTTCTGCCCTGTCCTATAGGGGCCCCTCAAACCAGCATCGGCTCAATGGCAGTGAGTCTGGGAGTTTTTGATGTCTATTTTAAGGACTACCAGGAAGGGAACCATACCTTGTGGCTGGCTGATGTGGCTGCTGTCCCTTTTAAACTACAGGCTGCTTTTAGTGTATATCCATTGTCTTGTGGAGTTTTCCATCTGAATTTTATTGTTCGCATCTATCTTTCTCCATCTTTTTTTTTAAATCATTTTATTAGGGGCTCAGACAACTCCCATCACAATCCATCCATCCATCCTTTGTATGCGAACGAGGCACATTGGTACACTTGTTGTCATCATCCTTCTCAAAACATTTTCTTTTCACTTAAGCCCCTGGTATCAGCTCCTCCTATTTCCCCTCCCATCCCACTCCCCCCTCCCTCATGAACCCTGGATAATTTATAAATTATTATTTTGGCATATCATACGTTGTCAGATGTATCCCTTCACCCACTTCCCTATTGTCCATCTCCCAGGGAGGAGGCCATATATAGGTCCTTGTAATCGGTTTCCCTTTTCACCCCACCTTCCCTCCTCCCACCTGATCTCGCCACTCTCACCACTGTTCCTAAAGGGATCATCTGTCCTGGATTCCCCTTGTTTCTGGTTCCTATCTGTACCTGTGTACATCCTCTGCTCTAGCTGGATTTGTAAAGTAGAACTGGGATCATGGTATTGTGAGGAGGAAGCGTTTAAGAATGAGAGGAAAGTTGCATATTTTATCGTTGCTACTTAATATTAATGAAATCCCCATATCTGCTCATGTCTTAGTGCTACTGAGACGCTTTGGTTTTGCCTCCTCGCGATTGGAATATATGAGACTTTTCTAAATTATGGTGGTAATTGTGTGATTTTCAGTAAGGATATGTATTTTTTTAATCTTTTTATTGGAGACTTGTACAGCTCTTTTCACAATCCATACTTCCATTGCTTCAAGCACATTTGTATATGTTGCTATCATCATTTTCAAAGCATTTTCTTTCTACTTGAGCCCTTGGTATCAGCTCATTTTTCCCTCCATCCCTCCCGAACCCTTGATAATTATAAAGTATTTTTTTTATTTGCATGTAGAAACTGAGTAATGTCTCCCATCACCCAATTTTCTGTTGTCCATCCCACTGGAGGGGATTATATGTAAATCATTGTGATCAGTTCCCCTTGTCTTCCCCTTATTGGTCCTGGGGGTTTATCTGTCCTAGATTCCCTGTTTTTCTAGCTCTTATCTGTACCAGTGTACATGATAACTGGTCTAGCCAGATTTGTAAAGTAGAATTGGGGTCAGAGCAGTGGGCAGAGATGGGTGAGAGGAAGGAAGCATTAAAGAACTAGAGGAAAGGTATATGTTTCATCGGTGCTATACTGCACCCTGACTGACTCATCTCGTCCTTGTGACCTTTCTGTAAGGGGATGTCCAATTGTCTACAGAAGGGCTTTGGGTCTCCACTCTGCCCTCCCTCTCATTCACATCGATATGATTTTTGTTCTGGGTCTTTGATGCTTGATACCTGATCCCATTGACACCTCATGACCACACAGGTTGACGTGCTTTGTTGCTTCTGAGCTAGGTGGCCGCTTGTTTATCTTCAAGCCTTTAAGACCCCAAATGCTTCATCTTTTGATAGCCAGACACCTTCAGCTTTCTTCACCACATTTGCTCATGCACTTAATGGGGATATTTTGAAACCTTGCTGCCATCTTCTAACACAATCACCTTCTGCAGGAAAATTGAAAGTGAAGGATTAAAAATTGGAGGGGTGATTTTACATCTGACTCCGGGTCTTTATCTGAAGCCAGAGAAACAATTCTTTCTCTGCATTAGCTATTTTGGGCTCTCAGTTCATATACTTCGAAGACAGAACTGAGTAAAACTCTTGGCCCAGCACTCAAGTACATGAGAAAACTCGGGGTAGGGATGGGAGATCATGCTTTTCTTTTCGCTCTAGTAAAACTAAGAGCAAACTTGCTGCCACCAAGTCTATTTCAACTCAGAGCAACCCAATAGGATGGGGTAGAACTTTTTGTTTTGTTTTGGGGGCATCACTGCCCTCTGGGGGTGGCAGTAGGAGGCCCAGTCTTGCTGCTGGATTTGAACCTCCAACTCAGTGGGCCGCAGTCCTGCGAACAACCACTACGCCACCGGAGCTCAGCCAGGGTAGAACTTTTAAAGGGAGTAGAAAGCCTTATCTTTCTCCCATAAAGTGGCAGGTGGGTTTGAACTGCAGACCCCGAGATTAGCAGCCCAGTGCATAACCTTGACACCACCCGGACTCCTCATACATGAGGTTATCTTACATTAAAAAGAATGAAGCTCCCAGAGGAGGAGAGAGGTGTACTGAGAGATAGCATTGCTTTGGTGCCATGAACCGCATTTTCCCACACGTGAGCAATAGAGACAGAAGTGTGCAGGCATGCAGGATGGAGACAGTGCTGCAGTTGCAGACTGAAAGTGGAAGAGGTTCATTAAAAGTGATGTGGGAGCAAAGGGCCCTCGTGTGCAACTGCCTCCTCTGCCCTGACCAGAGCCGGATGGTGCCTGGCTACCAGTACTAGACACGGACCACCTACTCGACACAAGAATCCTGTTCCAAAGAGAGGACACAAGGAGCAGGATTTCCAATTTCCAGAGACTTCAGACTTTCTGAAACCAGTGAGGCTAAAAGATCCCCTGAAGCGATTGTCCTCAGATGGCTCTTCACCATGCAACCAAAACTATCCCCCTGCGGTACGCATCAAGTCAAGCAGACACCTAGCTAGTGAAGAATGTCTGCCGTGAGCATCGTGCTCCTTTAAAGAACTGTATGGGGCCAAATTGACAGCAGACAAGATGGGAAAAGCTTGCAGAGCGGTAAACTTGTTAATAGAGGAAGAACGCTTTGGAAAGAATGGTCCCAAGGTCACTGAATTGTGAGTGCAGAAACTGCGTTTCTGTATGCTTTGTGTGTTTTCAACCATTACACGTAAAACCATGAAAATGATTTATCATAAGAAAAAAAATCAGCAATGCAAGCCAAGCCTTTGGAAAAAAATGAGACTGTAATGGGGTGTTTTGTTACATTTTAATATTTTAACATGAGCTCACCAGTTCAGAATAGTAGAAGTAACATTCTGTAGCACCATCTTTTCCCTTAACTTTGGCAGAGCAGGTAAATCACAATCTGCCCGCGCGGGGGTGGGGGGCCTCAATGATCCCTTACCAGGTGATGGAGGCCTTGCAGGCTTACAGTTCTAGACTGTGTGTGCCCCGGTCACATGCTGCTGCGTGGATGTGGCACGGACCCTTCAGTAGATCTCACAGAGGCTGTTTGGGGATTCCAGGTCTGATAGAAGTCTGGATCATCCTCCTGGAGCAGTTGACAGCAGCTGTGTCCAACTGTCCCCGTCAGCACCAACCACCAACCTTGGACCTCCTCTTCGAGCTGTTGAGAGATGTTACCAAAGTACCTGGTAAGTGTTCTCATGTCTTCTGGTGAATGGTTTTTAGTGTCATGCTTGGAGCGGTATTTATTCACCTGTCTCTTAGACACACGATGGATGTGTGCTGACTAGTCAAAATGCAGTCAGGTTTGAGATAAGTCTCGTATGTTGTTTGCTCGCCTTCCTTCTTAAGCAGTTAGCTTGTGCCCAGGCTGAGCTGCCCCTGTATAAACCAGTGGGGTTGGCTCTCTTCTGTGAGTGGTGCTTCCTCCACATTCCCAGATCTCCATATTACAAGGATGTGTGTAAGGCTTGCCAAGTCCACCACTGAAATAAATGGCTCAAACATGTATAAAACCTTGGATAAACAGCTAATACAATCCCCTATAGTACTGGAGAAGAACTGCCATTCAGAATGAATTTCTTATTCTGGATTAAGTTGGTTCCGCTATGCAGTCCATCCTCCTAAGTTCAAGGAGACTTGATATTGTTTACAATGCAGTTACCTCTTACAAGAAAGTAGAAGTGAAGCATTAAAATAAAAATCCAACTCCAAGTCCTTTTATAGGACTCTAGAGACTTGGCGTCTTTTCTCTACATTAGCTATTTGATGTCCTTTTTTCCCCCTGGAGAAATCGCCCTAGCTGCTTCTGCAATTTAAAAGCTAATTCTAACTCTATCTTGCTGATAAGTCCGATCCTCTCCGTTTACATTTTCTACCACTGGATCTTTACCAAGGGCACATAATAATCCTCCCCTTAGGAGTTTATCTTCTAAGGTAATTACCTGTAATGAAGACAAAAATGCATCTCTATGGACAGTCACCAAAACTTCTGGACTTAAAAAAAAAAAGTAAAGCAAATCATGCAAGTATTATTCAGGCATTATGTTTAATTGTTTTGAAAAACAATGACATGAATAATTGTTTACAAAGTATGTGTGTGTTTGGGTTTAGCATGATCTCAACTTTAAGATTCAGTATTACGGGCAAGGTTTGTTTGTTTGTTTTCATAGGTTGACATTTGTTCCAAAAGAGTATGTTTTGAGAATATAAAAAAAAAAACCCTATCAGAATTATTACAATAAAGCACAAATAATCTTATTTATAATAAAGCAAAAAATAAATTAACATCTTAAATGTCCATCAGTAAAGGGAAAGATGACACGAAGCTGCATTTAATGGGATAATATTTAGCAGTCATTTGCTGATCATCTAACAAGTTAGAGGGGGAAGCCTTACGAAATCTTTCAAAAGACAATATTTCTATAACCTAAATATATGTATTTACATTTGAAAACTTGTTTTTAATATACACGTACCCGTGTTTACATGAAACACAGACTTGGCATCTGGGAGCTAGATCCAGTGACTTTTGCCTTGATTGGAGAATACATACTTGTATCAGTGGTAGTTCCTCCTCCCCTGCTCCTCCCCCTCCTCAGAGTGGCAAATAGTTCCCCTTTTACTGCAAGATGCCAATGCGGGTACTGGCTCTGTTTCTTCAGGACCAGGCTTCGGGATCTACGCTGTCGTCCACCTCCTCCTCCCTTTGATGGCCCTGTGGCTGCAGCGCAGCCATAAAGACCACTCTTACTGGGACGCGGCCTCGGCGAATTTCAAGCATGCCATTGGTCTCTCCTGTGAGCTGGTGGTGGAGCACATCCAGAGCTTCATACACTCAGGTACCCAGAGCAGTTCCTTCTGCGTATTTTAGTCGGCAGTATCTGTGCCTCAGGAAATACCCGCCAGCACACGGTTTTCCTCCTAGGAATGATGACGATGGCACTGTGTGGTCAGTGCAACTTGCTGGTAGGAAATCCTCCACAAGAAAACAGATGCCTGTACATCCTCTAAAAAGGAATCAAACAGAATAGTCAAAATATATAGGTGATAAGCAGATTTAAGGTATCTGTACGTTAGGTGGCGCTAACGTCGTACTGCTAAACACAAGATCAGGAGTTCAAAGCCACCAGCTGCACCATAGGCAAAAGATGAGGCACTCTGCTCCTGTCGAGATTGACAACTTCAGCAACCCTATCTAGAGTCACGATGAGGTGGAAATTAACGCAATGGTAGTGAGAGTTTGGGTTCATTAGGAGGGAGACAAGTTCAAGTATATAATAAGCTCCCTATAGGTTGGGACCTCTAGGGCTGTATTCTGCTTTCTCTAGGGAAGTTAGATAAAAGATGTCCATACGGTCAAGGAATTGCCCAAGCCAGTAGGGAAACAAAGTGGATATGCAAGTTTGAGGTGACCAGGGAAGGAATGTTTGTGAAATGCCGATTCTTGGTCTTGATCTGTCATGAGGCGCCCGGGATGTTTTGAAGGCGAGCAAGCAGCACTGGGGACCACAAACTCAGAAAGCTGGCTCTTCTTTCTCCAGCAGAGCAGCTGATAGTCTCCACTTTAGCCGCGCTGCTCATAACCTACTTCACCGCCCGAGAGACTCCGGTGACAGATGAAAGGGGAGGGTACACGGTCGCCGAAGGGAGGGAATTTCAGATGGTTCCTTTTGGGGGTATTTAGAAAAGCACAGGAGAACATTCACACACACCCCAAGGGAGAGTCACAAAGACAGTGTATGTAGCAGAGACCCAGTTCCCTAAGAAGAGATTGTTCTGCAAAGAGCTTCCTTGAGAAAGAAAACAAGCGATCACTTGTTTCTACTTGTCAACAGTCACAGTACCCTAAGGGTAGGTGTCCTTGTCCTGGACATTGCTTGGCCCTGCATGGGATTCTAGAGGATGGTTCAGCAGCCTCACAAGAAAGTTGGGGGGAACGATGCCGCTGTATCCCTTGAATTGGGCTAACAACAGGGAGTGCTAAATCTTTAGGGGATTGGCATCAGAGGGATGAGGTTCGAGAAATGCCACAGCCAGAAGCAAAAATAAATGCTTTTTTTTAAAAAACAAAGCCACCAGTCCCAAGGGCTCCAGTAAAGAGTAAGTATGCTTGATACAATTGCTGCATCGCATGTTATAAAATGATTTTTTTAAGCCACCAGGAGCACAAGGAAGCTTTAAAAAGTTTATGGAAATGATCTGTTCATTCAATTTATCCAGGCATTTTAGGAAGTTCCCCCCTTCCCTTGTAATAAGCATATGCATTTTAACAATTTCAACTTTCTTGTAGAATATGTTCAATTCTGCTTAAGTAGACAAATGATATACTTTGAAATGTGTACATCAACATACCTGTATACCACAGATGTCCCCTTGATAAATATCAAGGAATGGAGGAAACCAGCAGAAATGCGATAAAAATCCAAGAGAAGACCAGTCAGAGCAGAAGTTCCACCAGAAAGCCAGCAACCAATTTCAAGTCCAGCATTACATTTTCCTAGACCTTTGAACTAGTTAAGGACTCTTTGAACTTCTCTCCCCAAGTTATCTCCTTTCAATATACTCATTTTTTCTGTTCAAACTTTGAGCTGTTTTGTTGGTATAGCTCTTTCCCCTCTGGTTGCTTTATGAAAGGTTTTTATTCTTCTTGCTAGGCTTTTGGCGGTAGATAGGTGACTATTTCACCCTGTTGCTGGCAGTCGTGTTGAGTGGAATCTTGGTTTTCCTTTCGCTATAGACATCCGGTATGAGAGCATGATCAACACCATGCTGAAGGACCTCTTTGAGTTACTCGTTGCGTGTGTGGCCAAGCCCACGGAAACCATCTCCAGAGTGGGCTGCTCCTGTATTAGGTGAGAGAAACGTGCCTTGGCTGTCTGCAGAACTGGAACTTTTATAATGAAATCGAAAGAAACGAATCCAGCACTAGTGGGCACCGAGTTCAGTTGCTAACTGAAAGATCAGTGAACACGCTGGTAGGCTCGAAACGCTGACAACAGGTGACAGCCTTGGACACCCCCTAGGATGATACAAGTCGGGATTGTCTCGGTTCTAACATCTCTTCAGCGTTGCCAGCAAACACTCTATCAGGCAGGGTAGATGGTGGTGGTTCCTCGGAGCTGGCATTTCCTTAGAAGGATGTTACAGAGAAAGTCACGGTGGTAAGACAAATGCCACAAAAGCCGAGGTGACCTCAGAAGGTCAGATCCCCAGGAGTGAGTTTGACGGGGATTGGCTTTCAGAACAGGCAAACAGTGTCAGCAGGTGACAACAGTTGGCTTCCTTGTTGCTGTGAGACCTGGTGTTCACAGGAACGCTGAAGGAGAACATGTAGTCTCTCGTGTGTAGCAGGACCATGGACACGTTCCGTATTGAACGAGCTGAGTCACGAGAGACCGAGCTGCTCCAGCCCTAGTGAGCGCATCTGTGTGTGAGGCTCCCAGCTGGGAGTGACGCCTTCCTTCTCTGCTTGCGTTGCTGGGCAGGTATGTCCTGGTGACAGCGGGACCGGTGTTCACGGAGGAAATGTGGAGACTTGCATGCTCTGCCCTGCAGGAGGCCTTCTCAGTCACCCTCAAGCCAGTGAAGGTAACCGCGGGGGGTCCTAAGCTTCCTTGTAGCCTTCCTACTTCAAGCAGGCCGGGCTTGAAGAGGAAGGTGTTGAGGTCGTCCTTCTACTTGACACCATCAACAGAATGCTAGAGCCCAGAGAGGGGCTGCAGGTCTGGACCTGCCTGCCCCACCCCGCTGAGCTACTGCTGTGTTTCTCCCCAGGACCTGCTGGGCTGTTTCCACAGCGGCACTGAGAGCTTCAGCGGGGAAGGCTGCCAGGTGCGGGTGGCAGCCCCCTCCTCCTCGCCCAGTGCCGAGGCAGAGTACTGGCGCATCCGAGCCATGGCTCAGCAGGTGAGGCTGGGGCTCCGGCAGTTGCCCTCCCTTTTGTGAATCTTTCCCAAAGGCCTTTCTTAGATCACTAACAGCCTCTCATTCTCCTACGGATGTGTGCTTCCCAGCTCTTCCCAGAAACTCACCAGGAACACTTGAACCCACCTAAGCAACCGCCCCCTGATCTGAACCACTCCTCTATGCATTTACATGATGGCTTTCCGTCCTTTTATTGTTGTTGTTGAAGTACAGGTGTTACTAGGAGAGTATCTGGGACCTCAGGACAGCAAGTGATAGACAGTCTAGAGTGGCTGTGGATCTTTACAGGTGCAGCAAGTGGTCTTCAACTGCTGGCCTTGCAGTGAGCTGTCCAATTCCTTAGACACCTGGTGCATTACAGAGCTTCTCTTCACTCACTCTTCAACATTGGTTCTTGCCATTTGGAGTGTCACAAAGAGAGAAGCAGTGGTGCAGCTAGTTATCAGCAGACACTGTGTATTAGGTATATATTTTCCTTTTCTTAGGCTTCACCTATATCTGACAGAGGCTTCATAATTTTATCAGAAAATCCCTGTATCTTTTTATGTCACTTTGAAGCCCCCTTGTACACATATGGTAATTCATGTAACTCTCCGCAAGCATTCCAGGAAAGATGCCGTCCATCATAGGAATCTCTGCGGTTTGCCTAGGGCCGCCCAGGCTCTGAACTGTCCCCTGTGTGTCCATGCAGGTGTTTATGCTGGACACCCAGTGCTCCCCGAAGACCCCCAACAACTTCGATCATGCCCAGTCCTGCCAGCTCATCATTGAGCTGCCCCCTGATGAGAAGCCAAATGGACACACCAAGAAAAGGTGAGCTGCTGAGTCAGGGGAGGAGCTGGGGGAGTGGGGATGATCATGATTCCCAGCATTACTCATTGTCACCTTTCCTCAGGCCAAGGAGCAGGTGTGGTAGGAAGGACTTAGCAATAGTTTTACACACACACCCCAAATCTGACATTTTACATATTGTAATTTGAGACTGACATTGGGTTCAGTCTGTGAGAAATCTTGAACAATGCAGCTGTAAGGAAACCAAGATCAAGATGCTGCCACAAGAAACTTTTACACGTTTCTCTGAATTTGAAGAGTAAAAGAAAAACTCTTAAGACCACAAGACAGTTCAGTTCTGGCTCAGTTTTCACTCTCCTATTGAGAGAAATGTTCTAGAGATGAAGATGGGATGGCATAACTCAATTTTCAAACCCCTGACATAAAGAGGGGTTCCATCTATCTCAGCATCCTACAAGAACCATGGGTAGATCTTATTTCATCCCCAAGAAATCATTCAGGAGCGAGAAATATACCATGACAGGTCGATCTGGTTGTCATACTTGGTAACTTGTGTGTTGCTGGCAACTATGTCACCAGTATTTCAAAACACCGGCAGAGTCGCCCACGTTGGAGCGATGGCAGGGGAAGAAGGAATAAGCAGTCTTCTCCTGAGAGAGTAGCCACTGCAAACCTGAGGACCTTCATTCGCTTGGAAACTAGCTGCAAGCATTCACTGATGTAACCAGAACATGGAATGGAGAGGTCGGAATCTAGAAAAACAGGAAGTCAGTGGCATGCTAGGTATTCATGAGCAGAAGCAAATTAGTTGCCTCCAACCAACAGGAAGAGATCCCTATCTGCGCCCATGCCAAAGAAAAGTTACACAACAAAAGGCAGAAATTATTGACCCATGGCATTAATATCACATGCAAGTTAAATTTTGCTGATGATCAACATTGAACAGTAAGAAATTTAAACTGGATTCAGAGGCCCAGGCCTTGGGGGGATAACATTTCTGATGTCAGATGGCTGAAAGCTAGGACTACCCAAAAGGTATTTACTTGTGTTTTATTCACTACTGCATGAGTCATAAAATAGGGATAATATTGTGAAGAACGGAAGTTCCAGTGCACATGCAGAATCTGTACACAGACAAAGAGGCTATCATTCATATAGAACAAGGGAATACCGCATGGCTTAATCTCAGGAAAGGCATGTGTCAGGGTGATATTCTATCAGCATACTAATTCCATCTGTAGACTGGGTAGATCATCAAAAAGGCTCTCGCCAGCATGAAGAAGATGTCATCATCCTTGAGAAAGACTTAATAACCTTCTCTACGCAGATGACAAAGCTAAGAGTATAATGAAGCACATGCTGCTGAGGATCCAGGATTACAAGTCCATATGAAGAAAGCCCAAATCCTCACATCACGATAGAGGAAATATCAACAATCAACACTGGTGGAAGCAGCAGGCAAGAAACCAAACCACACACTGCCTTGGAAAACCCTGCTGCATACGCCCTCTCTAAAGTGATATAGAGAAGTGTACCTTTGAAAAATGCCATGGCTTGGGTCAGGCACACCTTCATCCCTAGGCACCTCATATGCTTGTGAAAACTGGACAGTAAAGAAAGACTGCTGTAGACTGATTGATTTTCAATTATGATGTTGGTGAAGAATATTGAAAATACAATGGGCTTCCATAAGAACAACAACAACAAAAATCTGTCCATTAGGAAGCCAGACAATTGAGGCTGGGGAAACACCATCTCACATTGTTTGGACCCCATCAAGAGAGACTAGGCAGGGTTTCAGTCAGAGGTATGCCCTGGGTTGGGACAGACTCTACAAGCACCTAAGAACAGGGGCATAAAATGGGTAAGTGTGGTGGAGAAAGCTAAGCAGGCTGCACAAGAGGTCCCCTGCCCTTAATCATGGTTGCTAACATAGCTCATGGGCCCGGTGTTAGTACACACCATAACGTAGATGAAATTTCTAGTTACAGTTACAAGAATATGTAGACTCTTCAAACATTCTCTCCTCAAGAACTTGCATAGCACTCCAAGAAGAGTGTTAACATCAATGGGAACAAACATTTGCTGAATCTTCTTTACTTGTTAAAAGAAAATAATTTTGATGTTGGGCGTCGTGGAAGGTTTGAGGCAGAGTCCCTGTCAGAGGACTAAAGGAGCCGTGTTTTGGCAGCCACCCTGCTGTGGTATGTGGGTGCCAGGCAGCCGCCCTGAACTCTGGAGCCATGAGACCCACAGCCAAGGACATTTCCAGGGTGGGAGCCAAGTCAAAAATGAACACACCAGAAAAATCCAACTCTAAGCTACTTTGGGGAAAAGTATTTTACCTTGACTTACCTTCTGTTGCAATATCTGAAGAACTTCAAAAAGACATTAGTTATCTTGTTTCAAATAAAAAGGAAGCTAAATCTGCAGGCTTTGGGTCAAATTTCTCCTGCACCAAGTCCAGAATCTGCATATACTGCAGAAACTACTTCACCTCATCCCAGTCCTGATCGAAGTTCATTTAAATGTCCAGACTCAGTGTGCCTCAGCAGAGAAAAATTACTGGCTGAAAAAAGCCATCAAGGACCATAATTTTATTCCTTCAAATAGTATATTATCAAATGCGTTAACATGGAGAGTAAAAACTCTTCATATTGATGACATTAAATACCATATTGAAGAAAAAACGTGTATTTCTCAAGAAGTCAAGCACTTCCATGAGAGATGGGGGGGAAATGTGTTTGTACTCAAAAAACAAGAACAGGTAGACTTAAAAAGCCTTTTGTAAAGATGGAAGATAGGTGTCAACTTTATAAGCCATTTTCCGAGCAACATGCTCTTTATAACTTACTTTGTCCAGAGCCCTGCAGTTCTTTTGATGTGGATAAGCCCTCTGGCATCCAAAAGCAAACTCAGGGTAAAGTAAGAATCCAAACAGATGGTAATAAATATGAAATGCCCCTTCAGGTCCATTTGAAAGAGAAGGAATAGGATATTGTGAATGTTGCTTGCAGAAATATGAATCTCTCAAAACTAATAAAATACAGTGTAGGATTCCTTTCTCTTCTTACTATGAATGTCCTTGAATGACAACATACTTCTCAAAAGTACTTCAGGGGAAATTATATATGTAAAGAAATCCACAAATGTGAATAAGACCCTGTTGTTTTTTTCAGAACTCCCCCTCTCTTGCCCTTCAAGTGCATCAAGAGGACTTAATGCAGAAACAACAAATAATTATTCCATGTTAAATACTGCTGAAAATGATAGAAAACAGATTTTTACACAATGGGCTTCACAGAAATGTAGTCTTGATATTTCTGCATAAATTAATTATAATAAAAAACAGCATGGAAGAACTAAAGAATCATTGCCCATGCAGCCTAGGACATCTCTACACGTCTCCAATTTCAATAAGGATAATCTCAACAGAAACAAAAGTCAGACACAGCAAAGCACTTAAAGAAAGAGGACCTTAATTCAGTATTTGGTCACAGTTCTGGCCTGGTACCAGTTTACAGGAGGACCTAATAATCCAAGCAAAGACTCCATCCCATAACCCTCCTGATGAATCCAATGAGGGTAACCTTAAGAATATAGATAGTTTACCGCCTCGTAAAATACGCTGGAAAGTGAAATTTTTATTAGGAAGAACTTCAAAAGCAAATGTGGAATTAGATAAGAAATGAAGTGAATTTCTTAGGCAATAAGAAGAAAGGGAATTTTCTAGCTCACCAGCACAATCTTTACTGGACTTATTTCAGACGAGTGAAGAGAAATCAGAATTATTGGGTTTCACAAGCTACCCTGTAAACAGTGATACATGTGATGCCTTAACTACTTAGGAAGAAGAAAACTCATCTGTTGCCAATGCTTTCTTCGTCCCCTTCAAGTTCTTCATTTCCTGGCTGTTAGTCTTTACAAAATGTTTACTTTTGAGAAGTGGTAAGGATCATATTATTGAAATTTTTATAAATGTAAGATTATTTTCTGAACCATATGTAAATAATAAAGGTACTATTTGCATTTTTCTATTAAAATATAATTTCATAACTTAGCACTAAAATTTAATCAAAAGCTACTTACATGATGGTTCTACCCCGACAAGATTTATCAGAGTGATCCATTATGTGAAATAGCTTGCAACCTAAACTCTGATTTTCACAAAAATCCACAAGCAATGAAAATCTAAACCCACAATCACAGTGGCAAATTTGGGTATGCAGAAGGAGCTGGAGTATTTGAGCACTTACTTCTAGAGCTACCTGGTCTAGACTGATTAGGAAAAAGCAGGATGTTGTTGTCCTTTTGACTAGGGCATTTCCACCTTTCCACAACCAAGAGTCCTGGGCAAATATGTCTGGAAGGATAAGCAAAAGCCACCTCTTTCCACCCCCCAGAGCTGACCCAAAGGGCGCATTCTTGGGATTGAGCGAGCGGTCCAGAGAGGAGTCCTAGGGCCCTGCTGGCAGGCAGGGCAGGATAGGGAATCAGCAGGTGACTACTGCTCCCGACACTGGCTTGTGGTACAATGCTGTGTATTCAATGGCCCATTTGTTTCTGAACTCTGCAGGTGTGAGCTTCAGCATACTTGTCCTGTTGGCTGGCTCTCCCCCTCCTCACACACTAGAAGCACTAACTTTTCTATAAATGCATTTAAAATACTAACATCCCTTCTTTAGGGAGGAGTTTCCACCCTCCAAAGTCAGGCTGCAAACAGGGTTCTTGGAAGAGATTAAAGGGATTGGAAAATAAGGACAATTAAGATGCATCAGCTACGAAACCAGTATGTCTTCTCCCACCATGGTGCCTTCAGGGGTTTTGGTTTGTTTGTTTGTAAGCATTCTCTGAGCAGTGGTAGCGGAAGGGTAGGCATGCGAAGCTGAAATCCAGGGCTCAGGTGTGAAAGCAGAGACTGGGAGAATGATGACAACAGCAGGCAGGCAGAGGGGCTTGGCACAGTATAAGGATGCATGTATTGTGATGGACGAGCCCCCATTAAAATGATGTAAAAGTAAACATTCTGTTTTCCTAAAGACCAGACGTGTGTTCATTGAGTAGCACAACAGATTTCATTCCACAGCTCCTGAAACCTAAAAATCGCCAGGCGTCCCGCAGACATGGTTACCATGTACTGCCTCCAGAACCTGCCCGTGTCTAAGGAAGTCAGGAGAAGCCCAGGGAGTTCTATAGCCGAGTGGCGGGTCGGGAGACTGCTACTGACGCCCGCTGTTCTTTCCGTTGGCAGCGTCTCCTTCCGGGAAATCGTGGTGAGCTTGCTGTCTCATCAAGTGCTGCTGCAGAACCTGTACGACATCCTGCTGGAAGAGTTGGTCAAAGGCCCCTGCCCGGGCGAGGAGAAGACCGTGCAGGTGCCCGATAGCAAGCTGGCCGGCTTCCTCGGCTACATCTCCATGCAGAACCTGGCCGTCATCTTCGACCTGCTGCTGGACTCCTACCGGACCGCCCGCGAGTTCGACACCAGCCCCGGGCTGAAATGCCTGCTGAAGAAGGTGTCGGGCATCGGGGGCGCGGCCAACCTCTACCGCCAGTCGGCCATGAGCTTTAACATCTACTTCCACGCGCTGGTGTGCGCCGTCCTCACCAACCAAGAGGCCATCACGGCTGAGCAAGTGAAGAAGGTGCTGTTCGAGGACGAGGAGCGGAGCAGCGACTCCTCGCAGCCCTGCTCGTCGGAAGACGAGGACATCTTCGAGGAGACGGCCCAGGTCAGCCCCCCGCGGGGCAAGGAGAAGAGGCAGTGGCGGGCCAGGCTGCCCTCGCTCAGCGTCCAGCCCGTGAGCAACGCCGACTGGGTGTGGCTGGTGAAGCGGCTGCACAAGCTGTGCCTGGAGCTGTGCCACAACTACATCCAGATGCACCTGGACCTGGAGGCCAGCCTGGAGGAGGCGCCGCTGCTCAAGGGCGACCCCTTCTTCATCCTCCCCTCCTTCCAGTCCGAGTCGTCCACGCCGTCCACGGGGGGCTTCTCCGGGAAAGAGACGCCCTCCGAGGACGACCGCAGCCAAGCCCGCGACCACCTGGGCGAGTCTCTGAGCCTGAGGGGGGGCAGCGGGGAGATGCCGACGCTGCCCCCGAGCCCCAAAGTGGAGACCAAGGACCCGGGCCCCAAGAAGGAGTGGTGGGAGAGTGCGGGCACCAAGATCTACACCATGGCGGCCGACAAGACCATCTCCAAGCTGATGACGGAGTACAAAAAGAGGAAGCAGCTGCACCACCTGCCCGCCGCCTGCCCCAAAGAGGGCAAAGTGGAGAAGAAGGGCGAACCGCCGGGCGCCCGGGGCCAGGGTTCCCCGCTGCTGCAGCGGCCCCAGCACCTGATGGACCAGGGCCAAATGCGGCATTCCTTCAGCGCCGGGCCGGAGCTCCTCAGGCCGGACAAGAGGCCCCGCTCCGGCTCCACCGGGAGCTCCCTGAGCGTGTCGGTGCGCGACGCCGAGGCCCAGATCCAGGTACATCTGTCTGCCCCCGGGAAGGTAGAGTGATACCCTGCACGGCGCCACAGAAGCCACGGCGTGGGGCCGGTGCCACTGGGTCCAGTGGGAGTTTGAAATCGATGCCCAACGCTGGGCGATGCCTCCTCACCCACAGCCTCTGGCCATCGGGTTGATCCCGGCTCATGGCATCGGTGCCTCACAGGCCTTGTCTTCTGTCGCCATGCAAACCCTTTTCTTGGAACACACCACTCCCTCCACCACCACCCCCAGGCCCCACAGACAGCAGCAAAGTGTCTGTAGAGAGAAGCCGAAGCTCCAGAAATTGATAGGCATGAAACTAGCATGAAGCCCCCGGGGTTGCCCTTTAAAGAGAGCATCTAAGAATTTCCATAAGGGGTTGAGCTGCTCACCATGAGTTAGCAACTCAACCCCCAGCCACTCCACCTTGAGGCTCTCTAATCCTGTAAAGATTTCCAATCTCAGAAACTCCCAGGGGGGCAAGTTCTGCGCTGCCCGAGAGGGGTACCAGGAGCCAGAATTGACTCAGTGGGAGCCAGTTTGAGGTTTTGAGTGTTGATAGTTATTCTATGGACTCTGAGAGGTCCTGCCTCTCATATAAGGGGCACTGCCATTCTATAGTGCCTCAGAAAGGAGAGCTGAGAGAAAAGCATTGAGCTGCTGTCAGGTCAGCACTTCTAGCCCACCCGCTCCTCCAAGGGGGGGGGGGGGAGGAGGGAGGAGGGTCTGTTCCCATCACATTTCAGTCTGAGAAACGTAAAGGAGCAGTTCCGAGAGAGAAACCAAGAGATCTTGGGAGAGACCTTTTGAAATAATCAGAATGTTTCTGTTAAGGTTAAGATTCCTGACACAGACCCAAAAAAGGGTGGAGCCCATGTTTTTTCATAAATCTATACAGGAATATATCAAATTGGAATTCATCAGGACCCTGCAAGAATCACTGTGTATAATTTATAGTTAAAAATTAACTTCAGACCTCATAAAAAGCTTCATAGAAGAGACTTTTGCAAGGATTCACATTGAGGGATCCTGGTATTCTTAATAGCTGTGGAGAAGTTAGGGGGCATATGTCACCACTAACATTTCAGCCTCTCACTGATTCTGAGAAGCTGCTGTTCCAGCTGCAGGATACACTAGCTGCTGGCGAAGCCTAGATTACTGCAGGGATCTAGAAGAAGGGTCTCACCCCACTCCCGACCAGAGTCCATTTGAGACATAAGACAGGGAGGCAAAGGGTCCTTAGGAAAACTGAATTTTGCAGTTCCTCTTTGTGTTTCCCATAGAATTTTAGCAAAATCCATGGTACCTTTTTTTTTTTCCTTCTTGATTTTTCAGTAAGGGAAACCATCATAAAAGGATTGCTATCCCAAAGCACATTTTCTTCCATTTGGTCTTGAAAGGATTGTCATGGATGACTCATGGCAGCTCACCTCTTTATTGCTTTTTCCCATCCTGTGATTTTGCTTCTGGTTTGTAAAGTTGTCCTGAGTTAAAGGATGCATCTTCTTCGCTGGACAGGCAATATAAAGCCTTGATGTAGGTTTCCTGACCTACTGAAATCTCATGAAAAGGAAAGCACAAAGGAAGACATGGCTAATGTTGACTGCTTGCACCACCCAGACGCTCCCCAGTTGAGTTAGGTGCTCAGCTATGAAGGTTAGCAGTCCCAGCCCACCCAGAGGCCCCTCAGAAGAAAGGCCTGATAAGCTACACCCATGAAGGCCTCTGTAGTGCATGCCTCCCCTGCACCCGCTGGGTTTGCTGTGAGTCAGAAGGGAGTCCATGGCAAATGACTTTGAATGTCTTGTCTGCGTCTGGCGGCACAGTGCTTTATGCATGGGCCTTATAGTCCACAAGTCAGCAGTCCGAAACCACCAGCTGCACCAGGGGAGAAAGACAGTGCTTTTTACTCCTGTCAAGAATTCAAGTCTTAGAAACCCACAGGACGGTTTCACCCCATCCTTAAGGGGTGGTTAGGAGTCAGCATTAACTTTGGCAACTCCGAGCTAGCTAGTCCTTTCAGATGACAGGACATTGGGTAACCACTCTGCCACCCGGGGTCCTCCAGCTAGCTAGTCCAATGAGGCAGAATCTAGGCGACCACAGCAGGGGGGGGGGGGTGTCACATATCCAACACAAGTTTGAGAAGAGAGTAGAAGAAAAGGAAGGGCCTCTGAATTTCAAGTGATTCCTCCCTGGCAGAGCACAGCATGGGTCACGAACGGGTCGGGGGGGGGAAAGAGGAGGAACGTCAGCAGGACGGACTCCGGGAGTGGCCACAAGGGTGAGCTGGAGCCCAGTGCAACACAGGCGAGGGTCCTGTCTGTTGTGCAAGAGTCCGTTGGAAAATATCCACACAAACATCTAAAAGGCCAGCTGCACCGCATCAGGGGGTGCTCCATGGCAGTGGACCGGCCATTTACGGTGACCCAAAGCCCAAGAAAACCCACGCTAGGGGACACAGCCCCGCCTCAGGGCTGGTAGGAAGGCAGGCAGGGAGAAAACTGCTTATGGTCTTCCATCTTCTCTCGCAGGCGTGGACCAACATGGTGCTAACCGTTCTCAACCAGATCCAGGTCCTGCCAGACCAGACCTTCACCGCCCTGCAGCCCGCAGTGTTCCCGTGCATCAGCCAGCTCACCTGCCATGTCACCGACATCCGCGTGCGTCAGGCCCTGCGGGAGTGGCTGGGCCGCGTGGGCCGTGTGTATGACATCATTGTGTAAGACGCGCATTCTGGAGGAAATCACACTGCAAGGGTTCGAGTCCGCTTGGCAAACCAACGGAGAGCATTTCCCCCTCCACCAGCACCCCACAGAAATTAGAGTCTCGGAGAACCATGTTTCCTCAGATTGTAAAGGGGGGGAAGAGAAACACCCTTTCTAATCCCTCCCTCATTCAGCAAAGTTGTTGGTGGCCTAGGGGTACGGAGGTATGGGACCTAGCGGGCACAACCGCAAACTTGGATTTTGCACATTTTTCCAGAAGACACTTCTATTCCTCGACACATCTTTCTAAAGCTTTCAAACTGTGTTTCTCAGTGCTTTGCCTGCCATGTTAGCGATCCATGGGTCAATTCTGAGCAGCGGTCCTCAGAAAAGGACCCATTTGATCTACCACTGTACAAAGACACTCTTCTCTGGAAACACCTGCTCTAAGTCCAGCTGAAGGGGAAATACTCAAGACATTGTTAACTGAAGAAACATTTGGATTCTGATGGTGGGTTGGGTGGGGAAAAAAGCACTTGCAAAATGCTATTCTAGGAGGTAATAAGCAAGGGATGCCCCCTTCGCTGACAGGTATTCCAGAACATTTCAAAACTGTTTGTCAATGATTAAGCTTCTTAGGTTGGTCTATACCAACTTCCGGTGTAAGGTACTGTTGTGCCTTCATTTCCCTATTCCTGGAGGAAGATGCTTCCTCCCTGGCAGGTGTCTCAGACACAGAGACCCTAGAGATAGTGGCTGACTCATCAGCCTTTGCTTCTGCGCCCAAGACAAAAGAGGAAAGGAAAGACGAAATGGTGCCTTAGCCCCTTGTTGCACAGACATGTCTCTATGCTCTCCAGATAGCTGAACAGATAAGGTACAACATCTGGTTTTTAAAGGAACAGAAAGTCAAATGCAACTCATTTTACGCCAATAAACTTGGAGGAGAGGAATTCCGAACCCTCCATCCAGCAAGCTGACTTCTCAGGGATTAGGAACAGAAAGTTTTGGGTAGGGAGACGAGGAGGAGGGGTGGGAAAAGGGGTTATGATAGAATCACCCGAAGTCTTCATTTTAGAAACTGGCTGATAGTTTTCACATGTGATACAACCACTAGTCTCAGAGGGAAAAGGGAAAGGGGGCAGAGAATGACACTTAAGAAGCTAAGTTGAGCGAATTATGTGCCCTCTAAGAACTTATTATTCAGACGTATGTCTTAACCTTATACTCCCTGTTAAAAATGCTTCTTTTCCCAATGCTTACTAGAAAGTGAATTTGGAACTTTTTTATGAGTCTATGACTCTAATCCTAGTGATAAACTCTCCTATCAAGACTATTTATAAACATTCTAGAGAGTACAATTAATGGCTAAAGCATATATTATAATTGTGCCAGGCCCTAAAATTATGTTCATCATTGAATATGCCCTCTTTTATAAATAAAAACTGAACTCTTCAATTTTTGAGTGAAATACGGGTTTGAAACTGAGCTGACTTCAGCTCTGGCAGGTGCACATTTTGCCTTCCTTGAGAAATGGGTCACATCTCTGGTTGGGGGAAGCTAGGGTTTCCTGGTTTGCTTCAGCAATCTAAAAAAAACAAACTGTGTCATTCCATGTGCCACCACGAGGACCACAGAATCTAGAAGATAGTTGGCTTCAAGTGTAGAAGTTGAGCTTCAACTCTTTGGTCGCAACAGGCAATGACCTGTTCCCAAGACTCTTGAAGTTTTATACTTTGTAGGTGGAATGGGAAGCCAATACACTCCCAAAAAGGAAAACCAGATGGCAATACGGCTGTCCTTTGCTTCTTTTTGGAACGCTTTGATTTCGCTCCACATGTTAATGGACCACGGTAAGGGGAAAGGATGCCATGGATTATACAATCAGAGTACCTAAAAAGGTATTTGTAGCAACTGTTGATAAAGTATACCAAGGGAAAGAGAGTCAGTTGCAATGTTCAAAGTTCATGTTCTAGGAATATATTAGTTGTCTAGAAATCAATTCATTCTGATGAAACTAGGTTTCTCCCATGTGGATATCCAAACCTGCCCTAGTAAAGTGACCTAAGAATAAAAAACATGAACTGCTTTATAGAGCTCCTTACCTACAGTTTTGTAGGAGGCAGTGGGACAACCCATCATCTTCTCTATCACCGTCTCCAAGAGCCCAGAAGGTCTCTCTTTAACTCACCTTCGTGTTCACCAGTCTTTGCTCCACAGCTACCTGACTTTCTCGTCCAATTTCAAGCAGATAATTGAGCTCAGTCCCAGCACCACCCTTATTCGCTCAAAGTACCTATGAACTACTGAGACTTAGCGAATTTTCTTCTTGAAAATAATGTGAGCTGGTGTACCTTTAAATGGAAACTTCTCGGCACAGTGATTACTAGGCTTTTTCTCATTTGAAGGAGCACATATAGAGAGTCACTTGAAGAAGACAGACAGTCTTCAAGGAGCCCTAGGTCATAAATACAATGCAGTCATGTAATAGATTCCCCAGTGGCTTCCCTGTATACATCACAATATTGCTTATGGAGGAAAGTTTCTGTCATCCAAAAAGGAAATCTATTCTTAACAGCCCTTTGGTTGGGAGCTGGTCCCAATAAATAGCCATAGCAAGAGGTGACAGACCACAGAGGGCAGTGCCACTGAAAGAGGGACTTGGCTACATGACTGCATCGAGTTTTCAGACAAGAGTACAAACTCTGAGGTTGAGAACCTTCCTAAGATTTCCAGTAAGTTGTTTGATTTGAAAAAGGTTTTCCTGAATTGCAGAGGACATGCTTCCTCTGCAAGGCCAACGTGTGATAGAAAGGGAGGGTGTGTCAAGAGATTGAATGCCCTGAGCTGTCTGTGCGGTTATGAAGATCATTGAAATAGGGTTCAAAAATGCTTATAGAAAGGTTACAGGGCTGAGCCCCGGTAGCATAGTGGTTGTGCGCGGGACTGCGGCCCACTGGCAATTCCAGCAGTGGGGCTGGGCCTCCTACTCCCACCACCGGAGAGCAGTGATGCCCCCCCCCCAAAAAAAAAGGGGTTACAAAAAACAATCTCCTGGATGTATTAAATGAAGGAAAACAAAACCCAAAATATTAAATCAGATCTTCAGTGTAAATTTCAAAAAGGAACCAAATGAGATGGAGAAGGTGGAACAACACTGAATGTGGCCAGATGTTATGAGGAAGTATGTGGCAGGCTGTCTAGGGTTGGCATGCAAGCTTTGTACCCATCACAAATGCTATTCAACTGCTCAGAATAAAGTATTCTGTTCCCAATCATGCCTTCTCTGGGAAGTCTTAGCCTCAAGAATTTATAAGCCATCATCAATGTATTGAAAGGACTGTCAGTACAGCAAACAAATTTGTCTTGGAAGAAATAACTGCTAGAGACTTCTTCTTAGGAGTGATGATGTCATGATTTTATCTGACTCACTGTGACATATCATCAGGAGAGATTGATCAATAGATAAGGACAACACCTTTAATCAAGTTGAGTGTCAGAACAAGAGGAAGACCTTCCAGAGATGGATTGACACAGCTGTAACAGTGGGCTCTAGTCACAATAGTAAGAATTCTGAGGGCTGAGGATGGTGAGGGGTCTGGCTCATTCTGTTGTCGGAGACAACTCTTTGGTGGCACCTACCATCATCGACGTCGGAGACATTGCACAATAGACAACCAGTTTCCAAAATGCACGTTCTCTGATCCAGAAGCAACTGGATAGACAACACTGTATAAGGTTCCAGGTAGATAGTGCATCAGATTGATATTCTAAATAACTAGACCACCACACCTAAATTTCTCATTTGTTTTACATAGAAGCTGACTTAAGAAACCTAACATGTCAAGATGATAACAATATAAATTTGCCCAGTCACTCCAATGTGGTCACAGTGTGACTTAGGAGAACCTTTCCAAGGGCTTGCTATTGAGCACATTTTATGAAATAGGTAAAAGACTTGATTTTTTGCTCTCCAGGAGCAAGGCTGGGCCTCTCACTCCCACCAGAGGGCAGTGATGCCTCCCCCAACTCTGGTGGGAGTGGGAGGCCCAGGCTTGCTCCTGGAGAGCTGCTGCTGGATTTGAACTGCCAAGCCAGTGGGCCGCTGTCCCGCCCTCAGCCACTATGCCACTGGGACTCAGACAAAAGACTTGATTTTATAATTACAACTCAAGAAAGAAAAAAAAAAGGCTCATTCATTAGTGGAGCAATCTAGAAAACATTTGTTTTTGTTTGGGAGTTTCCCTTCCTGTGGCTATATTATAGTGTTCGTACTTAATGTGGGAATAACTAATCATTAAGATTTCAGACTAGAACACCATTTAGATTTCAGAGAAAAAAAGGAGGAGACATCCCCTGAGATTATCTAGAATAAACTAGTGGCACCATCGATTCCATTGGAAAATGACAACCTACATTACTAGCATCATAAAATACCCTTTCCTCCCTCTTTGATGAACAATTCAAGAGTGTTCCAGGGAAGAGAGATTAACTAACCATCCTACTGGCAAAACTGGAGCCAACCAAGTTTGGCCCTTCCATACTTTGGAAACAAGAATTGCTTGTACCATTTCTATCCCGAGGTGTATGCCAGTCAGTGGTTACCTACTATCTTTTCTGTAGAATAGTGGTTCTCAAACATTAGCACACATCAGAGTCATCTACAGGGCTTGATAAAATACAGATTATTGGGCCAGAGCCCAGAGTTTGTCTCAATTATTCTGGAAACTTAACATTTCTAACAAGTTTCCAGGTTAGGCTAATGCTGGGATGTTGGGGAGGGGAGGGGGAGAGCTAACTTTGAGAACCACTGTGTTAGACCATTTCAAACCATGACTTTTAAGATCAGCCTGGCTTATCAAGCACTGGGGAAAAACAGAACTTATCTCGAGTGGACAATTTGACACTCCATTTCTCGACTGCATTCCTGCCCGATCTTCCCAGTTTCTAGTTTTAGTATGCTATGCTTGTTTTTGTTTTTTTTACAGCTAGAAGACAATGAATGTAAAACTTCTATGGAGCAATGCGATAAATGTACGTGCTGCATCTTTGTATTTAGAGACATTGATCATATGGATGGTCCTTTGTATCGCGTTGACCCTTTGACGTGTACTGACGGTGATTTAAATGTGTGTAGCCTTTGCATTTCTTCTGTCCTGACTGCTTTAACGAGATGTTTCCGTGTTGGCTCCATGACCACACCGTGGCTCCTGGCAAGTAGAGGTTTTTGAGTAGTTAACATGCCAATTGTTTTATCATCTCTCATTGGTCACCAAAAGACTCAGAACTTTGGAATGATAAAGCACGCCTCGATGTCATTTCATCGTTCACGCCCACTGTGTGATTGAATTACTATCTTAATTAAGAGTCTAAGAAATGGCACCATGTGCATCGGCAGACTGCACCAGCCTGCCTGGGAGCCTGTGTAGGGACTTGGGTCAATGTGTTGTTACATCTACACAGAGTCCACTTCCATCATCTCATTTTCCAAAGGAGGGCAAAATTTTAAGTGTTCCATTGAGCTCTGGGAATCCATGGAAATCATGCTTGTTCCAGTGTAAATGGAGCCTTATAAATCTCCTTTTTATGAATTCTCCGTGGAAATACTTTCATTATAAAACAGTGTAAAGGAGGGAAAAATTGAAATCACCTGTGGTGGAATACTTCTTAGCAATTTCATGAATGTTTCTCCACAGATTTTTGCTGACAGACCCTGACGTCATTAAGGTTAACTTCGATGGGAAGAGGGTTAGAAAGCAACGAGCATCTCTCCTTGACCTAGTGAAATCTGAACCAGGCACCAGGGATTTAGGTCCCTGCTTCTATGGATGGAAATCATTAGGAACATCCTTATTTCCCTTTTGTTTTCCACAATCATATTTGGATATTATGTGTGTGCTTGATTATTTGGATACATTGATTTAGAACTTAAATTATGGCTTTAAAAAAAAACAACCTTTAGGATTCATTTGATTTTTGTTTTACCTCCTGGTGCCAACAAAAAAGGAGAGGGGGGATCAAGAACCCAGTCATCTGGCGCCCCCTGGCCAGCTCTTAAGTTGTCCATTCAGAAGGCTCATGCAGCTGCCATGACACATGGCCTGGGGTCATCATGGCTACCTTGTGGTGATTGGCGAACCACCTTATATTCTCCTTCCTGCAGTTCTCATCTGGTGAATGTTGGAAGTAGTTTGATTATTTTTAAGTTATTCATCAATAGATAAAATGCATTGCTTTTGGTTTCTCTTCCATTGGAACCATGGATTAGAATATTCAAGTATGGCAGGATGGGGCAGGTGGCCCTGCCTGGAGGGAAATTTTTTTTTTCATTCTTTCTCTGTGTTAGAGATAGGGGAGGAACTAAACCTACATTTATTTCCCACTTTCTGCCACAAGACTATATTGCTAGGTTTCCCTGCATTTTGAAGAGGAGCAAACTTAAATGACATTAGAAACGGTTCCTCTCTTACTATATCCTAGAGCAGTGGTTCTCAACCTTCCTAATGCTGTCACCCTTTAATACAGAGCCTCATGTTGTGGTAACCCGCCCCCCCCCCAGCCATAAAATTATTTTCATTGCTACTTCATAACTAATTTTGCTACTGTTATGAATCCGATGACCCCTGTGAAAGGGTCGTTCAACCCCCAAAGGGGACTCAAACCACAGATTGAGAACCACTGTCCTAGAAGAATATATAGCCAATGGGAGGGGGGTTAAGAGAGTCCTTCTATTCCTTCTTGTATGATGCCAAAGAATCCACTTGTTCCCATTGAAAATTATAAAGGAAAATAGTTTGGAATAGCCATAATGATTTGAGTCTGTAGATCATTTTACCTACATGCACAATTCACCCCTGCAGCCTGCTCACCAGGAGCCTTGAAGCATTGTGTTTACTCCAAAGGCTTTGTGTCAAGGAGGTACAATGTTTTGGTTTGCCACCTTCTGTTGTCAGTTTGATCATATTTACTTAAAAAATAAACCAAATCCAACTTTCTTTACATGCTGATAAAATTTTGATTTGCTACAACCTATCTGTCCATGATTTTAACAGGTCACTGTACTCCAGTTTGCAAATGTATTTTGTGTACCTTTTATCTGCTGTGAAGATGGAAATTCTAAAGAAAATATTTTAAAAGATTGTATTTATGTTGCTTGTGTTGTAGAATAAAGATCCAAATGCATTAAAAATAGGATGTGATTTTTTTCCCCCAAATCAGTCAAAACTACTTGTGTAAATATCCTAAATTTACTGAGTTTTGTAAAGAGGACTATGTTCCTTTCTTGGATATTTCATAATTCTAAATGTAAAGGCCTTTTCTAATACTATAACCTGAAGATTGTTACCATTGACAATTCAGTATATGCTTAGGAAAAAATTATAGAAATATGTATAGACCATTGTTTGGTTTTTTTAAAAAAACTGGTTCCATAACTGCACTCTTTTTTTATTTACACTTTTTCCTTATTAGAGCAAACATCAGTAGATATTGATGTAGTTTACTTAAAAAAACTAGACTATTACTTTTTTGCTTGTCCATAATTACCTAAAAATCCCTCAAACTAGGAGATTTGTTGTTAAAATATTAAGAGGGGAGGGGGAAAAATTTTAATGTGATCAAATCACTGGTTTAAAATTTAAGATCAATGGTTTTCAAAAGTCTATATTAGTGTAAGCCTAGGAATCATCCTGTCCAAATCACAGAAAACTGCTACATGGCCAATAGTGGCGTGAAGATGTAAGACATGCAATAGAAATAGGATATGCCTTCAAACCCCAGTCCCATCACATTGTCTGGTGAGATTAAGACACTTCTCTCCGAAGAGTGAAATGAAAGTGAAATAGGACAAGCGTGGAGGCCATCTGTTCCTGGGATGGCAATACATAGTCATTAAACTCCAGGTTCCTCCTCTCTAAAATAAAAATAACTCTCATATCACAGGAATGGTTGAAAATAACATGGAAGTCCCTATGTAATGCTTTGCAAATGCTAAGATCTAATCGATGCCCTGGTAGTGCTGGGGGTTCAGCATTTGGACTGCTAAGGACCAGATTAGCAATTCGGACCCACCTGTTTTTCAGTGGGAGAAAATCGAGGCTGTCCCAGTAAAGAAGTACAGTCTCAGACACCCAAACGAGCAGCTCTGCTCTGCCCTCTAAGGTTTGCCATGACTCAGAATCGACCTGAGGGTGGGTTTCATTCATTTTGGATATTTTGCAGGGAAGAGAGTAACTCAAACAATCCTGTTATTTTGCAGCCTGATTTACCTTTGAGTTCTAATATATATTGCGTTAGGCAGGGTTCTCTAGAGAAAATCAGGGCACTTATGACTATGTATGTAGTCATAATGTATATTTATGTATATATGCATATATAAATATGTGTGTATGTATATGTACACATATATGGAATACAACAGCTAATTAGATCACATCGCAGTACAGAGGGCTCAATCCACCTCACTTTTGTGGGACAGTTAATATACTGAAAGTCCTTCTTACTCATACTAGCTGCTGGTCCAAGGTCAAGTGCAGAGAGCAAAGTGGCTAGTGGGAGCAGACTAGGCCTGCAGGCAGCAGATGTAGCAAGGTGGGGCAGCAACAGCAGGAAGATGAGATGTTGAGGCTCGCAGAGGCCAGTAATGCAGCAGTGTAGCAAAGCAGGTAGTGATGGAGCCTCACAACATAGTGATGCGCGTTCACCACCATCTACAGGTTGGCTTGGCCCATCGATAGTGTAGCACAAGGTTGAGGCGAGCAGCTAACTCAGGCAACAGCCATCACCAGGGAGAAAGAAAGGAAGAGGATGGCCCCAAGAATCATTTAGCTCAATCACCAATCAAGCTGTGACCCGATTGACAGGCTAAACTCTGCTCTCATGTCCCTTTGGGAGCCATGTTGGTACAAAAAAACTATCACATATATATACTCATGGCATTTATATCCATGAATCCACTAGAAGATAGAAAGCATAATATTTTATGCCAATCTTCCATGAGGAGAGTTCAGCAGCTCAGTAAGAGATCTCTTTAATCAAATATTTTGGAAATAAGGTCTAGGGCAATGTCCAATTCTTTAATAATTAATACCCAGCAATAAATACAGTATGTTCATAAATCTAGTGACTCAATATGCTTCAAATACTTGGCATGTGATCAAAACTTATGTTATTTAGCTTTGATAAATATTTTATCTCAGTAGAAAATTCACTTTCCCATCCAACTTAAAGATAAGTTCAATAAATGAAAATAAAATTGAAGCATAGTGCAACATTGTGACTTTTACATATTGACCATCATTCCTGTTATCTCAAGCCTTTGAAAGAGCACTTCAAGCACTTCTCTGATCTTTTATACACGCACACACACACACACACACACACACTTATATTTGCACCATCAAGTTACTGATGCCTTGAGTTAGCCTAGTAACAATCAGATTGCACAAATAGCTTATGCCATATAGATTGTAAAGGCTTAGTTAAGACCTCAAGAAATCTATAAGAAGTTTATAAATCATATATACATGTGTGTGTCCCTTTTCAACACACACATATGAATATAACCAAAATATGCATCAATCCCTGTCAATAGCAGTCAAAATTGCACTCAGTCCATGGTCAATAGCAACAATACACACATACAAACATATATAATCACTGACTGACATATATATACATGCATATATATAATTCCTTTTTTTAAATATGAGGGAGCCAATTTCACAATAGAGCAGAGAAATAATGAATTGTAATTTAGTTTTGATATGTTTTCAGTCTTTCTTACATTAACACCATATTTACTGCATTGACTTCTTATTGTAACCAAGACAAATGGTGAAGGAAATAAAGCTCTTGGCTAGCTCAAGAATGAGAGGTTTGCAGTTCTAGGGTCTACAATCTGGTCCAAGGATGGCTAGCAAATTGGTAAGCTATGGATTTCCTAATAATAAGGAGGAATTAAGGAAAGTTCTAATAGCATAGGTTCATTTTTTAAAATCAAAAGAATACACAAGAGCTTCAAAAAACTTGTGGGGGGAATTCCAATGTCTTTTAATTATCATATATACTTGAGTATAAGCTGAGTTTTTCAGCACATTTTTTAATGAAATTTTTGTGGCAAAATTTTCTCAGTAGCTATTTGGATCGCCATATACTCGAGTATATAGGTAGATATTTCCACAAGCTTTTTGTTTGTTGTTTGTTTGTTGTTGTTGTTGTTGTTGTTTTGCTTTTGGGGCATCACCGCCCTCTGGTGGTCGTGGTAGCTACCCAGCGCTGCTCCTGAGAGCCACCACTGGATTTGAACCGCCAAGCCCATAGGCTGCAGTTCCACACTCAAACACTTACACGCCACCAGGGCTCAGCCCTCCACAAGCTTTTTGAAGCCCGTGTGTGTGTGTGTGTGTGTGTGTGTGTGTGTGTGTGTGTGTGAGAGAGAGAGAGAGAGAGAGAGAGAGAGAAGAGAGAGAGAGAGAGAACACTGAGTTCAGAAATGGATTTCCTCACAAATTAACTCAGCATATTTGACTTCTCCCTATGCAGCAATAACCAGACAGGTATTTCTAGATTTTCACAGATTTAGCTAGTCAAAGTTTATATAGTTATGTTGGTTAGTTTAACAAGCTCTTGTTCTTACTCCAAATATATATATATATATATATATATATATGTGTGTGTGTGTGTGTGTGTGTGTGTATATATATATATATGTAAATTCCTTGGGAGTTGAGGCATAGCATGAAAATAAAAATCACTCCCACCAGCCAGGTCCCCTGTTCACCCTCCTGCTCAGGTTGGCCCAGGGCAGAAACAGTGCCCCCCCAACCATCCCATCACCCCCCCTACACACACACATGCTCAGGGGACCCAGCTGCACATTTTGCCTTCTTATCTGCTTCTGTTACTGACTCCCAGGAGTCAAATGCAGTAGAGTTAATACAGATTTTTCAGAGGCACAACATTGGATGAGTTAAATTGGGAAGAATGCCTATCATAGTATCACAAACCAAGTATTTTGATACCTGCATTGGGATTCTTTATAAGAAAGTGGCTTTGTTTTGGGCATTCAAAAAAACATGATCTGAAAAGCAATTTATAGACCTCACTTAGACTGCAATGGAGTCCCTGGCACAAAAGAACCCAGCTCTAAAGTGACCTTAAGGAAAGAGGACTGGCTCTGGATAAACTCACCAAATGATGCTTGTGACGAGTGCCGGTGTTAGCAGCCCATCTGTCCTGGGACCAGCCCTCGATCTCAGGAACCCAAGCTCTCACTCAGCTCCACACTGGGCAACAGCGAGCACATGGCGTCTCCAGGCCTCCCCCCCTCCACTGAAGGCATTCCAAAATGGGCAGAGTACAGAGCTCTTACCTTACGAAGAGACAAGGTCATGTTGGGAAGCGAAGTTACCAAAAACATTCTCTAAGTTCTCGTGAAATGTATCCAGTAAAAATAAAAGAATACAGCCAAGGCGGATTTTTAAAATACTGTCAAGAAAAAGAAATCCAAATGACCTAAAATTTTCTTTTCCCATTCTTTAATGGAAAAATCCAATATATTGGTTCCTCGAATTTAAAAACAAAACCAAAAAAAGAAAACACCTTCATCTCCTTTTTAAAAATTGACTTTGAATTAGCTCACTATTACTGAATATACCATTCCTCTGATGTTTAGAACCAATTGACTGCTAATACTAAGCTCATATTTATTCTGAAATACTTCATGAGTATGACCCATTCCTGTAGTTTCACCACAAACATCTATTAAATTGCCAAAGCCCTTTTTATTGTCATAATCTCCCACTGTTTGTCAACATATGAACTCAATATTAAGAAATTTTATCAATACACCAGCAATGAATGGATATCTTCCTAGTAGAAGAAGTTTTCTTTCGGACCTTCCATCAATTTTAGAAAGAGTTCATACACAACTAAAGTGATCTCTTTCCTCAGAAAGATGGCGCTGAGAGGACAACTTTCCAAAGGAACAGGTGTCTCTTCAATCCCATGTTGAACCTGTCAGACTTCCCTGTGCTATTCCCTGCCTGGGTGGAGCAGCAGATTATAGAGAACCAACAGAAGGCCCCAACTCCACAGCATCCTCCTTACCACACTAGTCATCCCCTCATAGCTGTCCCCAACTTCTCTCCCCAACATTCTCCAACACAAAACTCCCTGCCATGGAGTCGCTGTGGGCTCACAGCAACCAGAGAGAGTAGGGTAGGACTTCCCCTGTGGGTTTCAGAAACTGGAACCATTTCCAGCCGTCGAAAGTTCAATCGTTTTTCCACAGAACAGCATGTGGTTTTGAACTGAACCGCCCACCTTAGGGATTGCAGTACAATTCATAACCACTACTCCACCAGGACAGCTTTTACAGAGGGAGGACGAAAAGACTCCAAGTTAGAAGAAAAATGACATACAGAAAAATCGTGTGAGTAGAACATGAACAAGCCAGAACGTAAATCCAGATCAGTCTGACTCTCGGGCTCGGCTCTCTGTTCCACTGTCCCATGATACCTCAGTGTAGAAGAAAAGATGAAAGGATAGCTGGCTGAAGTCTTGTTCAGCACATTATCTCAAATCTCTATCAGTTGAAATCATCCACAAACTTATATTCAATCTTATTTTAAACCCACCTTTTAATCTCAAAATTACTGTCATACTAATGCCCACAATGAGAGAATACAACTCATGTCAAGATCATAGAAAATACCACATGAGTCCATGAACTATTGGAATAAGCAGAAAGCCTTTCGACTGATGATTATATTCAACCAACAATCTAGCATTTGCTAAAGGAGAACAGGAGCTTAAAGATCATTGCTACTTAATATTTAAATGATGAATTCCATTCCTACATTAAGTTATTCTATTGAGAAGCAATGTATGCAAACCAAGTTACCACAGCTCCCTTTAGAGAAAAAAAAATTCACTGGATTAAGAATTGTTTACCTGCTCACTCCATGACAGCTTGCCCTAAGCAGAAAGTGTCTTGCAGGATCTATTTTTGGAGGTTTATTGCATATGTCTGGTTCTCATTTCCAACAGTTTAGTGAAGATCTAAATAAAATTCTAGGTTTTACCTTAAAAAAAAAAAAGATTTAATGTCAGGGCTGAGCCCTGGTGGCGCAGTGGTTGTGTGCGGGACTGCGGCCCACTGGGTTGGAGGTTCAATTCCAGCTCCACAGGAGCAAAGACTGGGCCTCCTACTCCCATCACCAGAGGGCAGTGATGCCCCAAAAGCCAAAAAAAAAAAAGATTTAATGTTATGTCTTCAGCATTTTAAGAGGGTCAATGTTAGAAACCATCACATTTCTTTTCCTTCCAATTATCTATATTAATACTAGATGATTATATTTGGGGGGGGGAGTAGAGAAAGGGATTGGTTGGTTGTCTTTTTGTGTATGTTTTACTCTAGGATCCAGGGAACTCAGCTACCTTCAAACTCAAGTAGACAGGATGTTTAGAGCACCCACAGAACAAACCAGAGACACCATGCTATTGCTATGCAATAGCCTAGCGCACTTCAACTTTCCCTGAAATTCAACAAGATAGTTTAGACTCATTTCATTTTTCAGCAAGGAAAATGCATTGAAGTAACTCTTAAACCTGAGCAGGATCAGAAATCAAGCCCAAGTCTGAATCAAAATCCACACTCTTCCAACCATGCTGAAGTAACCTCTTTGGAATAGTCATACCCCTAATGTTTTTAGTTTTATTATCATTTTTTTGAGCAACCTTAGTCTTTATGTGATGAGATATAAAACACTGACCTAAAGGGAGGAAATGTGGAATAAAATGTAAAATTCTCAGACTCTGGGCTTTCTGGAGCCACAGAACTTGAATGAACTTCTGAAGCAGTAACCCTGAAATCGTGTTTAATCCATACACCAAAAAATATTACCAAAGTCATCTTACAACCAAGGGATTTACCTTGATGGAGAAACAATGTCTGCTTTGAGCGCTATGCTCCTCCAAGATCTATCCTATATGTGGGACCAAACTGGCAACAGCAACAGTGAGTTTACAGTAATGGGAAAGGGGTACCTCAAAAAGGGATCAACTGAGAAAAGACATACGGATTAGTTGCACTGATGACAAAGTTCAAGAAAACAATGAACACTAGTCAGGGAGGAAAAGACTGGAAACTCATATACTGCCAGTGGAATGGTAAAAGATTAAAAGTAACAATTTGGGGGTATTGTTTTTTTTAAGGTCAAGGTTTACTTTCAGTCTCAGTCATGACAGGGCTTCCTTTCCTATAACTAGATGATGGTCATTCATTATTCACAAATAACAAATGCCAACTTCTATTCTACCTTAATCATGTCACACATCAATTCCAACATTTCTCAATAGAAGACTCTTCAGGGAGGCATTTCAGAGGCCAACAAACATAGGCGGAAAATCTTGAGATTGTTAGTCATTCGAGAGATGCAAGTCAAAATGACAATGAGCTGTCACCTCATCCCAGCATTACGAGCACAGTTCAGGAAACCAGGAAACAACAATTGCGTTCAATAGTGCAGAGACTGGAAGCTCCACTGCTGGTGCGCCTCAACAACAGTGAAATGAGCTCATTACAAAGGGACAGATATTGCACAAGGTCACTGCAGTTGAGAGATTTTCCCACTTTGATAGTCACCAGGGTTAGGTATGCAAGGGGCGAAATCACAGCTAGAGGACAGCCAAGCGTTACCTTGAGAGAAGCAGGTGGTCTACAAGAGCAAGGTTAACAAAAAATGGTGGAGGCAGGGGAAGCAAGGAGGAGTTTCCAGGAGTTAAAGGCAATACACACAGACAGACAGGCATAACAGACATAGAAAGGCAGTATACACACATATAGACACATATATGCAAATACTATCTCTATATAGATACATGTAGAAAGACAAGTACTGTTGTGGTTGATGAGTAGATGCTTGGATAGATATGCACACTGAGCAGGTGTGGGAGGGAGAGGGAGAGTGTACTCATGTGTACGGATTTGACAGCGGCTCCTTGTATACATGCATTTACCTTTGCTGCAAATCTATCCATGCATGTGGTAGAGCACAGAGGGAACAGAGTTAGGAAAACTCCCTTGAGGGAGACAGTTGCTGGACCTGGGGGAACAGGACCATTGCCTTGGTGGACAACACAATCAACTGGCATAACATAGCTCATAAAGACAAATCTACACACTACTTTGGTGAGAAGCAATGGGGGTCTTAAAGGTTTGTGAAAAGGCATCTAAGAGGGCTGAGCCCCGGTGGCGTAGTGGTTGTGCGCAGGACTGTGGCCCACTGGGACGGAGGTTCAATTCCAGCAGTGGGGCTGGGCCTCCTACTCCCACCACCGGAGAGCAGTGATGCCCAAAAAAAGAAAAAAGAAAAGGCATCTAAGGTACAGCTTGGGTCTCTTCCTGTTTTAGGCCTTGTTGACTACAGAAACAAATCCAGTGACATTCCTATGTTTAAGAAATGATTTTATATCAAGAAGTGTGTGTGTGTGTGTGTGTGTGTATCAAAGAAGCATGCCAATCCAGTCCAACTCAAGTTCAAAGTCTGATATTAGTCCATAATTCCCTCTTCGGATTCAAACGGGCACATGCAATGCAGAATGCAGGAAGATCACAGGCCAGTGGGTGCAAAGTCTTGTGGATCCAATGGCGGTGGCTCTGGGAGCTCTCCAAGTGACTCCAAAGCAGGAAAGTGAACCTGGGGGGTGGGAGGGGGGTAGGTTCCCAGGACTGTCCTTATGACAAAGTCAGACTCACAAGGAGGGAACGTCAAGCTGAAACATAAGACCCAAAGAGCTGGAGGGTGCCATGTTATCACGACCCAACTGCTCTGAAAGGGATCACATGAGAAAGTTCTGGCTAGAGTAGGAGAAAAATATGAAACAACGCTCAAAAGAAGCAGACACACTGTTCAGATAGACTGGTGAGACCCCGAGATCATGGCTCTTACGTCCCCCGTCAGGTCCGGAACTGAAGTCACCATGCCCATGTTGAACTAGCAACCATGGAACATCCAAAGGGCAGGCTGATTCAAAGACCAAGTACAGAGGGTCAGGAGAGATGGGGAAACAGAAATGGGGAAAATGGGGAGCAAGTGCTGTCATTAATTTTTAATAAACATCTTCATTTTATGTATTTACTTGCTACTTCAGGAGTTCCGTGGCACAAATAGCTAACTATTGGATGAGCGAAAAGTTTGGGGCTAGCTATTTGATAACTAACGAAAAGTTTGGGGCCTCCACCACACTGAAAGACCCTTTGGAAGAGTCTGGTGAATTGATTCTGAGAGTTCGGATCCCTAACAAGTCACAGTTCTACCCTGACACACAACATCACCATGCAACTTGATTTTCAGTCCTTTGGGTTCCATTTTCCACTAACCTTTTAAAGCCTTCTCACATACACATGTGTGTATATCCTATATATACACGTATGCATATATATATTACACATATGTTGACTAATCACATTCTACTTTGACTATATATGTGTGTATATATGTGTTTATCACTTACTGTGTCAAGAAACAATATAATTTCATACTCCCTACATTTTTTGTTATTGCTATCATACATTTTATTTATGCAACACATCCAACATTACATTGTGATTATTGTAGTTTAAGCAAAACAAAGATAATCACATGAGAGAAATTATCTTTTCTAATGACATCTCTTCACCATTTCTGGCTTTCTTCATTCCCTGGTGAAGATTCAAGGCTCAATCAGCTATGATTTTAAATACGGTGTCCCCAAATCAAATCACTAGTTTCTCGATTGTATGTCAAAATATTGGACTCTTAAAGAATGCACATTTCAATTCAAGGGCTTTCATCTGGATAAATTGAACCTTGAACTTTCCATGAAAGCCTTGTCCACTGCACATTGTAAGAGAAACTCTCTAGAATATATAAATATATTTCCCAACCACCTGGCCTACCAGTTGGAAGCAACACCATGTATTCCCAACCAAGAGTTTTTATTTCAACAGTGCCGCACCCACTGTTGCCCCCCAAAACTAAAATTTTACTTAGATGATTTAAAGTATCATCTCTAAAATTTTCCCTAGATCATGTTCAGGAACACGTCTGAAAGCGAGTCATGTCAGATACGAGAAAATTCTCACTGGGAAAGAACTGAATGCTCCACTTGCGGAACTTTCCTGTATTCACACACAGGAGTTGTGATGTAAGCATAGAAACACACAGAAAGAGAGAGAGAGTGACACAACAAATGGCAAAGCACTTGGCCAGTCACTTGATCTCACTTGAAAAATGAAAGGACCCGGCTAGAACAACATTACTCCCAGGATGTTCACTGGTACTTTGAAAGTCCCATGGCTTACTAAGGTTAAGCACTATTTTCAGATAAAGAATATATAATTATGCTGCATTAAATAGGTGAATCAGTGCACAGTGGGACACCAGAAAACCCAGCATCCTTCAGTGAAAAAACTTTCCTGGCTAAAACCTGGTTGGCCACATTGACACTCTTTTCTTCCTATTTATTAATATCCCAAGCTACTATCCAACTCGTGGAACAAGGTTAGGGGAAACTGTGGCCTAAAAAAAAACCTTGTATTTTGAGCTGTATCATATTGATGCTAAAAGAAAAGAATATTAGATACTCTAACCCCTAGGAATACTGGTTGTAATTACATGGCATTTGGGTAGGCTAAAAACTTCAATGGTCCTTCCTTCAGAAGTCAGACACTGGATGTAATTCAATCCATTTCTCAATGCAGAGCTCACTAGAGAGGAGGGTTGTCTTCTTCAGGTAGGTAACATGAAACCCAAACCAGACCAGATGACAGCAAGGTAGAGGTGTCTCTGTCACTGTGGAATTAGAAGACTGAGTGCAAGGTTTCCAACAGGTGGATATGTTGGCTCTGCAAATCCCACACTGAATCCTGGGATTCTGAAAGGAGTTACCAAATACCTGGGGGAAGTGTTATGGATTGGATTGAGCACACACTCCAAATATGTGTTGAAATCTTCAAATCTGGCTATAATCCTATTTGGATTATAGGATTTAGTAATCCTATAATTTGGAAATGAATTTTCTTTGTTACAGTAATAATAATAAGACAATATTCATGTAGATGTGTCTTCAATAAATCTCTTTTAAGCCGTACAAGAGCAGAGTGGGCCTGGAGAAGACAAGTGGGGCCAGGGAAACTGGATGTCATGTCACATGGAATCTCCAAGGAACCAGAAGATGGATGGTAAAGGGAGACAGGGCTTTCTTCCAGAGCCATGGGACAGAGAAACTCTTGAACAGGTGGCCCGATTTCTGGCTTCTAACCTCCTAAATTGAAAATAAATATCTGTTCCTTAAAGTTCCCTGCCCGTGTTATTTTCATGAGAGAACCAAGACAGGATGGGGGCGGGGACACTCTTATCTCCTGAGAATACACAAAACTACACCGACTTCACCCTCTACCCAATGAACTTCAGATATCAAAGAGATCAGATTAAAAACCTACACCGGAGTTGCATAAAATTAAAGGAATCCAAAAAGGTAAATGATTCTAGAAACAAGATTAATAAAATGCAAAGCACTTTTGAGGAAGAAAACTGAAACCTCAAAAAAATTTTATTAGAATGAAAAACTGTAGACTTGATGAGTTTCACAGCTGATTAGATTGTCTTGAGGAGAGAAGGTAGCACAGACTCAGAGATGGCGCACTAATGATGGGGGTCAGAAGGAAATGTCCTGGAACTGATTGCAGTGATGATTATACAAATCTTCTAACTATAATTGAATGATTAAATTTTATGACACATATATGCTATGTTTAAAACTCAGAGACATAGTAAGGGGAAGTGAGATACACAGATTTAGAAGGTCTAAAATATAGTTATAAGGTTAAAGAAAGTCAATCTTTCAGAAAATTATAACTCAATTTGTTAAAAACTCATAAAAGACAAGCCTGCACTGTGACCAGTACGAAAAACATGTAACAAGAAGAACTAAATAAAAAGTCTTTAACGTCATAGAGGTATAAAATACCCAGAGACTTTTTAAGTAGCCAGAAATCACAGGCTAGTTATAAGGATCCAGCTATTAGAGTTCTATAATTAGCTTCTCAATAATAGATGCTTAAGACAGATATATAAAAAACAACAAAAAGCCATAAGGCTCTTCAGTCTGAGAAATATTTACTGAGAAGACAGAAAGGGTCTTTAGAGATTTTTTTTTAAGAATCTTATTTTTCAGTCATGAAAGGAAAATGAAAAATGATTGCTGCAGGATAGTCTGAGATGTAGAAAGAATGGCAAACCTAAATATTGGTAAACATTTATCTAAATCTATATAAGAACTATCCAAGCAACATCTTATTTGGTGGACTTAAAATTGAACCCAACAAAAATATTAGCTAATTCAATTCAGGAGATGCTAAAATAATCTAAGGTCTTTGTGCTCTTCAAAAAAAATCCCTGATTAAGATCCATATAACAATATAGCCAGTTTAGAACAGTTCTCTGAAAAGATCAGGTATCGGGTATCAAAGAACTAAAAATTATATCATTGTAAATGAGGGGAAGTACAGATTGGGGACCCAAAGCCCATCTGTAGGTTATGAAACATCTTCTTACAGAAGGGTCACAGGGAGTAGATGAGCCAGTCAGGGTGCAGTGTAGCAAAGATGAAACATACAGCTTTCCTCTAGTTCTTCCAAGCTTCCTACCCCCCACTATCATGATCCCAATTCTGCTAGATCGGAGGATGTACACTGGATAGGAAACGGAAACATAGGGAATCCAAGACAGATGATTCCTCCAGGACCAGTGGTGAGAGTGGGAGGGTGATATCGGGAGGGTGGAGGAAAGGTGGAGCAGAAAGGGGGAACCGATTACAAGGATCTAGAAATAACCTCCTCCATGGGGTACAGACAACAGGAAAGTGGGTGAAGGGAGACATCAGGCAGTGTACGATATCACAAATAATAATAATTTATAAATTATCAAGGGTTCATGAGGGAGGGGGGAGCTGAGTGGGAGGGGGGGAAATGAAGAGCTGATACCAAGGACTTAAGTAGAAAGAAAATGTTTTGAGAATGATGGCAGCAAATATATAAATGTTCTTGGCATATAATGGAAATATGTATGGATTGTGATGAGTTGTATGAGCCTCCAATAAAATGATTTTTTAAAAAATTAAAAGTTAAAGCCTCACTAAATCAAACTCTAGTTTTTAAAAAATCGTTTTACTGGGGGCTCTTACAGCTCTTATAAGCCATCAATCCATTGTATCGAGCACTTTTGTACATATGTTGCCATCATCTTTTTCAAAACATTTTCTTTCTACTTGAGCCCTTGATATCTGCTCGATTTTTCTCCTCCCTCTCACTTTTCCACCCTCATGAACCCTTGATAAATTATGAATTTTATTATTTTCATGTCTTAACATTGTCCACTCTCTCCCTTCACCCATGTTTCTATTGATCATCTCCAGGGTGGGTGGGGGGTAGGGTTGTACATCAATCATTGTGATCAGTTTCCCTTTTCTTCCCTTACCTTCCCCCTCGAACTATAAAAAATTTAAGGGATGTTTTAAGTTGGTAAACCTGACCCACGTCATGGCGTTTTCAGTAGCCTCATGTCAGTTCATTAGACTGTGGTGGCCGGTGTGCGGCTGTGCTGCTGGAAGTTACGTCACTAGTAATTCACGTGCCAGCAGGGTCACTCCACATGAACAGGTTTTAGCAGCGTGTCCAGACTAAGTTAAGAACAGAATATGAAAAGGGAACTGATTGTTCACTTCAGAAGGAGTAGCCCCTAAAATCCTTATGCATAGCATGGAAACATTTTGAGATACTAAAGGCCTAATAAATGGAAGCAGAACATTGTCTGTGATGGCACCTCCAGATAGGCCCCATCGATGGGAAGACACTCAAACTGTCATGAAAAGGTGCTACTTTCTCAAAGAGTCAACCATGGTGGGATTGGTTTTCCTCAGATGCCGATAGATGTAATAAGTATTCAAATTTATGTACTAGCCACAAAACTAGTGATGAAGAAATGTACGGATTCCACCAACCCCTTCGATGAAAATTTGATCAAACACACACAAAAGATGCATTGATCATTGGAAACCAGGAGAAAGGAACAGTCGTTGGGCAATATGGTCTTAGTGACAGAAATGAAGCTGAAGGTTGCAGCAAAGAATTTTTTAAGACCAATGATTTATTCATGGCAAGTGCCTTTTCCCAACACAGCACATGCTTGCACACATGGATGGCTCCAGATGGAATGCACAAAAATCAAATGGACTCCCTTTGTGGAAAGAAGTGATGGAGAAGCTCAGCAGCAGCAGCTATATCCAGGCCAGGGCCTGAGAGTGGAACAGATCACCAGTTGCTCATGGATCAGCTCAGGTTAAAGCTGGAGGAAATTAAGACAAATCCACAAGGACCGAAGTACGACCTTGAGTCTGTCCCATCTGAATTTCAAGAACGGATCTGATGCTTTGCACACTGATGACAAAGATTCTGGTGAGCTGTGGAAAGACATCAAGAACATCATTCATAAAGAAAGCAAGGGATTATTAAAAAAGCAGAAGAAAGAAAAGAGCACAGTGGATGTCAGAAGAGACTCAGAAACTTGCTCTTAATCATAGACTGGTTAAGGCCAATGGGTGAACTGATGAAGTCAAAGAGCCGAACAGAAAATTTCAAACAGCAGCTAAAGAAGACAAAGTAAAATAGGATAATCAAATGTGCAATGACCTAGAGTTAGAAATACTTGGTCATTGAAAATCTTATGCAGAAGCTGATAGTTAACTGTTCATAGTGCAGGGAGAGGAACACCTCAGGTTGGAAGGCACTCAAAGCATGACCAAAAGAGTTGCCCTTAATGATGTGGGAGGAGCAACCTTTCAGGGACCTTGATCTGCTAGCAGGTCCAGCCTCAAAATGAGAAGAAATAACTGCAGGAATCCTTTAGTCATTGGCATGTGGGATATACCAAGTGGGAATCTTAGAACATTTGGAAACATAAAATTAAATGGAATAGAGACCCTTCTCTCAGACATAGATTGATAGGAGACCTTTAGAGTCACACAATCATATGATCTTAATTCTGCAAATGACAAATTAGTATATGTGCTCTCAAAGCAAGCACCAGGGAATGACAAATTAAAGAGGGTCACATACATTGTTACAAAAACACCTCTAGATATCTTCTGATGTACAAACACCTTCAAATACCAGACAATGCTATTATTGTTAAAATGTATATACCAAGCACTATTGTAAAAAATGATGTGTTAGTCTGAGTTCATTAGAGAAACAAATTCATAAGCATATATATGTATATAAGAGAGAGTTTGGGGGGTCAGAGTGGAAGGGGAAAAATAAGAAGCTAATACCAAGGGCTTAAATAGAAAGAAAATGTTTTGAGAATGATAATGGCAACAAATGTACAAATGTGTTTTGCATACCATTGATTGATGTGGGGATTGCGATGAGTTATATAACCACCAATAAAATGATTAAAATAAATTAATTTTTTAAAAGAGAGAGATTCATAAGGGTGATTGTACATTAAGAAAGCATCCCAACCCAGTCCAGTCCAAGACTTTAAGTTTGATATTAGCTCAATCTATAAAGTTCTCTTCAGACTCAGGAAACACATGCAGTGAAGCAAAATGCAGGAAGAGCATGGGCCAGTGGGTAGAAGGTCTTTGAACCCACTGGCATTTTAAGCATCTCAGCACCGGGAGGAGTCTCTCAGTGGCTGCTCCAGCTTCAGAGGTCTGGTTGCATCCATGTGGCTTGTCAGCTGCAATGTCTTACAGGGAGTGAGCAAAAAAAGAGAAAGTGTCTCCCGCCTCCATGGAGGAAAATCATATTTCCCAGAATTCTCAGGAGAAGGCCATACCCACACAGAGGCCTGATTGACAGGCTAGACTTCACCCCTACACGCTTAATCCTTCCATTGACAGATGAGAAAACTGAAGTGTGAAATAGTTCAAGCATGAAATCAAAATGTATTATTAATTACTGGTGAATCAAAAAAAAAATTGGAGACTAAAAAGGTTCAGAAATGATTCCAGGGATTCCAGAATAGAATTTCACAAGATTAGCAACATATTCTTTACAAATTTCTTTTTTTCAATAATATGAATAGCAACTGCACACGCAGACCTTGTCAGTTGAAATAAACAGAAATTGAATAGACTCCATCTACAGAAAGAGACAGCAGCAGCTCGATATAATGCATCAGAAGTAGTTCGGGGGGTAAATGGACTTAAATCCTTAAAGGATTAAGGATTAAGACCACCAATCATAAGCAAGTTCAAGTCAAAGCTGAAGAAAAGTAAAGCGAGGCCCTGACTTCCACAAATGATACCTTAACGTATCTCCGACTTGAATTTAGAGACCCTCCCCATGACAGGTTTGACACATGGAACACGAGTGCTGGAAGACTAGAAGAGCTATCGAGCAGCACCAAGGACACCCTGCGTGAAGAAATCAAATGTCATTCAAAAGACAAGGAAGGCGGAAAAGACCAAAATGAAGGCCAGACAAGAATTTGGAACTTGTCCTAACACAGAGAAGCTAATGCGAAAAGAGGAAATAATAAAAGAGCGAAACAGGCGATTTCAAAGCATGGCCTGCGAAGACAACGACATAGACGCATAGCTGGGCAAAGGAAGACCTGCTCAGCCCATCTCACAGTGAAAGAGCCAAGACAAAGCTTCCAGCATCCCCTCCCCACCTTAATATTGAAGGACTTTATGAACTATGGTGTGGACAAAGAAGACAATATACTGTGGACTGTCAGAGTACAAAGAAACCCGTCATAAAAGAAGAAGCACCTTAGAAGGGAGGATGGAAAGGCACAGACTCATGTAGTCTGCACGTGCTCTCAGGAGAGACCAGTCCCTGGAAAAGCCCATTGTGCTTGATAAAATGGAGGGTCAAGAGAAGGTGGCCTCTGACGAGATAGTTGGACACAGTGGCTGAAGCAATGGGCTCAAATATCACAGTTAAGAGGACAGCTCAGTCCTTGACCACATTTCATTCTGTTGTGCAGATCCTACCGTGTTGCAGCCAACTCAATGGCATCCAGTAACATTCTACTTGACTCCAAATATCAAAGGCCAAAGATGATTTGAAAATGTAAATTTGTAGCCAGTCCATTGTAATAAATTTCATATCTACCTCTGTTTTTTTTCTGAGAGGTTGTTATATTCACAAACATGCCTCTAACTGCACAATATTCCTCTACGACCAAAAGGTAGAAATCAAAGTAATTGACAAAGAAGGGAAATAATTGGAAAAGGACAAAAAGCAAATTTCTGAGGTGAATAAAATGTTCTATACACCTACTCCTCACTTATTGTCTTATCTGTCACTCTGTATTTATGAAAATAGTAAAAAAAAATCCACTCTTGCACGGTATTGCACAGTCAGGGCATACATCTGGCAGCAACAAGCAGCGAGGTGGGCGGCAAGAGGATCACTGGCTGTGATAGCTAAGGCTGTGTGCCAGCCTGGCGGAGACGTGGCTCTCGGGTTTGACAGGAATGTAATGGTGACGTTTGGCAGTGGCATAATGACAGAATTTGGCAGTTATATGTAATGAGGTGCTCATCCTCTATTTTATAATTTGAGGTGGTCACCTTCCCATTTACACCTAACACTTGTCATCACAAGCTGGTGTGAGAATGCACACCATGTCCATCAGTTAGGAGTGGGTATTATCTTGTTTGGGGTAGTGATCATCTTCAACGTTCATTGAACAGAATACATGAGATCTTTGGATTTTATTTTATGTTTATTATCTCTCCACACAAAAAAAACCTTAAAATTTCATAAGCGCTCACAGTTTTACAAAGTAAACTTACTATCAAGAGTTACTCTTTCTTATTGTCATTCTTGGTTAATTTAAAAATCATTTGGGCATCGTTTCCTATTTCAGTCCATATTTCTAGGAATGTACTCAAAGAGTTTAAATCTTTCCTTCAAGATTACTAAGGTCATAGAGTTTAACAACAACAACAGAAACTAAACTAAAAACCAGATCAGATCTGCTGACCCTTCCCTGAACCCCTAGGTCTCTAGACAGGAAGAGTCATCACAGTACTGCATGCAGCCCCCCAATTAGCTTTTCATTTACCCTAATCAAATCTAAGCTGATTTAATTCTTGTAATAGGATCTTGATGCAGGGCATTAACCAGCTTTCCAAAATTCAGATTTATTTACTAGCTTAGAAATTGAATGGGGGAGGGGGGAGAAGGAAGTAGGAAGTTACCGTTTTATAAGCAACTTTATGTGATTATTCTCTGCCCAAGAGTTGCCTGGAACTAATTCTCCATGTTAGACCCAGAAAATAAAGTCTCTAATACAACAAGAACTAAAATCTTCTATGCCTAATTGATGGGGCAGGGGAGGGGGGGTTGGTCACTGGAGGGTCACTGGGCATCTGAACAGGCCCAACGACAAGGGTGTGGGGTTGGATACATCTAACTGGCCCACAAACCAGAAGAATTTGACACCTGGAAGCCTTGTCATTTTAAAAAATATTAGAAGAATGAATTCTGTTGTGTTCAAAGGAAGCGAGCGCAGGTAAATGAATAAAGAACTCGGTCAATATTTTTAAATAGTAAAACAACTCAATAGAACATGGACGTATTCTTCTAGCCTCAGTTCTGAAACAGAGAAGTATCAGAGGCAGATCGTACAGAATGTTGTACTGATAAATAAAACATCATGAATGAAGTTGACAAGAAGTTCCCTCTACTTGGATCAGCGATCAATGACGCAGCAGTTGAGAAGTTCAGTGACTTACTGTATGGAGCGAGTCTGCTGCAAAGACCACCTTCCTCTAGCTACACAAAGGCGAAAGGGGATCCAGCAAGTCCACACCCACCCAAGGTCTGGTCACACGTGCCTCGGCCTGTCTTTACATGATTCTGACACCAGTCATCCCTCCCATGTGCTCCACGGTCTGCAAGGTTCAAGAATCCATCTCAATGACTACATAAAACTCACAGACCTACACAGTTATGGGGGTTTATTAGAAAAGTTAACAGTTTATCATGCTTTAAGATCATAGAACTTTCAGGATAGCCCTTGGTTCTCACAGCAGCCATGCCTCTAAGTCCCTTGGCCTTGGCTTTAACCTTTGGCTAGGAAGCTCTGTCTATTTTCTTGCTTGCAGTCTCAACGTCTTGGTGCTGCAGGCCGCTTCTCGCCTTCTATGGTCTGCTTGCCTTAGCCTCTGGTCTCGGCGTGGCCTGGCCTCTGCTGCCTCTGCCCTCTGGAGTGCTTTCTGCCGGTAGTTTTTCTTCCCGATGGTCCCAGCAAACCCCACACTGCTTCTGAGACAGCACCCATACACATCAGGGAATGGCAACCAACATGGTGCCGTCTCTTCCCTGAGTGTTTCACACCGTCTGTTTTCACGTCTCCACTCCGTCCTTCAGCGGGAGTTAGAGCACATGGCTCAAAGAGCCATCTTAAGAAACGTCAGGCTGCCCTCGGCTGCTGCAGCTGAAGCAGCTGGCCCCTCCGTGTGTGGTTGAAGGTGCGTGGGGTGCAGAGAACTGAGCTTGTGCAGATCGAGTGTGTCCGTACAGAGAGCAGCATCCCTTCCAACGAGAAGAGAAAGTTTTGGCCAGGCTCCTGTGGCTGGACCACAGCCGAGACCTGGATGGGGTGGGGCTGTCCATGGCCGGTGCCTCCAGAAATGCAAGTTCTCCTTTCTGGACTTCATGCTGCAGAACATTTATTTCAGAGGAAGGTAGTTGTTCCTCTTGGTTGAGGGACTTGGAAGAACCACTAACAGGATTTCCATAGCGGGAGGCTCCGACCCAGAGACCACTGGGATTCCGATCTGGAGCAGCATTTTCACCATGGGTGGCAGTTAGGCTGATGGATATAATGCAGGGGCCTCAGATGGTTGGTCCACTGTGACCGACTGTGAACACCACAACCGGTTCTGTTCGGATCTATAAATTGTCCCAGGACATTCAGGAAGATGATCTTCAACAGCCAAACTCTTCACTGTAGCAATGGATGAAAATTCTCAGACCCTTAGGTTGGAGGTTGAGACTGGAGTTTCCCTTACAAGGACAGCTACGGGCACAGTATGATTCAGTACAGGTCTGCAGGTGCAGGAACAGCCACACGAGGAAACCCTGAAAGTTCAAAATCCCATCTCCTCATGCTGCTCCAGTGCCAATGGGTTAATCCTTCTGTACCCAGGACCCCAGGTGGTCATCAGCACAGCTTTGGCATGAGACGCTGAAAGAGTTTAGGGAACTCTAAGATGCATGGCTCAATGGACTTAAAAGCCTCCAGCAGACCATGACAAGTGGCTATTGGGCCGTTGGTCTCCTTCTTTGTCACGTTAGATGGATCCAGCAGGAAGGGTATCATGGTCTCAAACTGCTCTATTTTATTTTCTTTCCATTTCCTGAGATTGCTTTTTTTATGGTTTAATCGTTTCTACATTGAAAACATACATTTCACTTCACCACAAAATGCTCGAAAGAAAAAACAGATGTCCCTCTGATGGCTACAATGTAGCTGATCCAAACTGTGGCCCTTTCAATGGCACGTCTCCTTGCACGAAGCTGGACAAGAAAGGTGGAGGACGGATCAATAACTGGTGCATGCTACCAGTGAGCAAAGAATGTCCCATGGATGTCGATGCACACATGTTTTCAGTCTTGGGAGAAACAGAACCAGAATGGCCTCTTGGCAGCGAGGAGGTAAACTGTTCATTTTGCTTACTGTGAGATCATCATCAGGAAAAAAAATCAATCACTAAAAAAAAGGTATCATGCAAGAAGGATGGTTGGACCCAGGAGCCACAATAATGTCTGCAAATGCATCACGAAGAGGACACAGGGCTGGACCAGGTCCAGTGTTCTTACACATTCGGCCACCATAATTAACCGCACAAGCAGACTCCCAGGACTCATTTGTAATTCACATGAAGCCAGGCTCTAATGAACTTAAGCTCCATCTGCTGGAACACAGAACTTCAACTGGCTGAAAAGTCCACGGAAATGAAGCTTCTATGCTCTCAGATAGAAAAGAGAAAATGAATACTGTGGAAACCTGGGAAAAAAAAGTCCTTGGTCATTAAAATTCATTTAGGTGTCAGGGTGGAAATACTCCAACATGATGGTAAACAGTGACAGCAAAGTTAGGCTGCTGGGTCTATTGTCAAAAGAACAAGAACCCGTTGCCGTTGTGCGCCTGACTCTCTGCGTGCTTAGTTTCCAGGGCTGTAAATCTTTACAGGAACAAATAGTTGTATCTTTCTCCCAAGGAGCAATTGATGTGTTTGAACCAATGACCCTATGGCTAAGAGGGCGCCTGTTGGCTGGTACACAAAACATACCTTAAATCCTAAGTCACAGCAGTGATTGTTTAATGCGAATCCTTCTGGACCTCAAATAGCATTCCCCATTTTTAAAAAGTATACTAAATAGAAATAAGGGCAGTGAGAGTGATATGACCACCATGTTTTCAAGATTCAGACTCTTACTAACATAATTTCAGTGAAAACAGGAAACTATGGAATACCAGAACAGGATGGCTTTTATGCAGGCCTTCAAGGATGGGCCAATTTTAGAAACTCATATCTTGTTTATACAACACATTCTTGTAGAAAAATTAGAACTCAGGTCCTATAATGAGCAACCCGTAATCCTACCACTTAGAAAATAAGCCATTGTTAGTCATGTTTTTTTCTATTTGCAGAGACACATATAAGCATGCCATTTTCTAACAAGTTTCTCTTAATATGTTGTGAGCATGTCTACATCTTTCTGATATTTATCAAAGTGACAATAGTTAAATCTTAATTTTACTCACCAATCACTGTGTTGACATTATAGTCAACTGGTGGTGTATTGAGTACACGTTCAACTATTAACCATAGTTAAACCACCAGCTGCTCCAAGGGAGTAGAAAGCCTCCTTTTTCTCCCACAGAGGCAGTTCTGCCCTGTCCTATAGAATTGCTGTGAGTCAGCAGCGATTCAATGGCAGTAAGTTTCGGTTGGGGTTTGGTTTATTATAGACAATGTTGTATTAAAGTATATATCTTGGGATTATATATTTGAGGGCTCAGATTATTTCTTATTAAAAATCCATAGAAAGTGAATTGGTGACAAATATTAATGCTTTATTTTTCTATAATCTAGGATAATTTTTGAGTATCTGTTATCTTTCTGTTATCTCTCAGGCCGATGCATACTCATAGTGACTCCACAGGACAGAATAGAACTTCCCCGGTGAGTTACTGAGACAGTAACTTTTTTTTCTTTAAAATAAGTTATTTAATGTATTGAAAGAGTTTGCATGCAAAGTGTCTGTGAATGGTAAGAATGCAATAATATAAATTATAAGTTGTATTACCACCACTCCAAAACTGAAATAAAAGCAAAATAAGGGATACAGAGGTGTGTCTCAGAATCAGTGCCCAAAAAATATGGAATGGGCAAATTTTTTAACATTTATAATTTGGGGTCTGTCATAAGTAACAAGGTGAATTAATGTTTATTTCTATTCAATAAATGAAGGAAACCTATAGAACCACATTTTGTTTATACAGTCATCTCTTAATGAGTATTTCAGGTGGGGGAATAACTTTTTAAGTCATTTTATCGGGGGCTCATACAACTCATCATGATCAATACATACATCAGTTGTATGCAGTCCACATTTACACACTTGTTGCCATTATCATTCTCGAAACATCCTCCTTTCACTTAGGTCCCCAGTATCAACTTTCCAAATTTCTCCTCCTTCCCCATTTCCCCTTCCTCACTTAATATACAGATTATCATTATTTTATCATATTGTACTCTGTCTAAGGCGTCCCTTCATGCACTTCCCTGTTGTTCATACCCCAGGAAAGAGGTTATATGTAGATACCTGCAATTGATTCCCCCTTTCTACTTCCACCTTCCCTCCATGATCCGGGTATCACCACGCTCACCGCTGGTCCTGAAGGGATCATCTGTCCTGGATTCCCCATGTTTCCGGCTCCTATCCCTACCAGTATACATCCCCTGGTCTAGCTGGATTTGTAAGGTAGAATTGCAATCATGGTAGTGGGTGGGAGGAAGCATTAAAGAACTAGAGGAAATGGGTTGAGCCCTGGTGGCGTAGTGGTTGTGCGCGGGACTGCGGCCCACTGGAACGGAGGTTCAATTCCAGTAGTGGGGCTGGGCCTCCTACTCCCACCACCGGAGAGCAGTGATGCCCCCCACCCCCAAAAAAAAAGAACTAGAGGAAAGTTGCATATTTCATTGTTGCTACACTGTACCCTGACTGGCTCATCTCCTGAGACCCTCTGTATGGGGATGTCGCTTCATCTATTGATGGGCTTTGGGTCCCAATCTGTATGCCCCTCATTTATAATGATATAATTTTTAGTTCTTTGATGCCTGATCCCTTTGACACCTCATTGTCACCCAGGCTGGTGTGCTTCTTCCATGTGGGCTTTGTTGCTTCTAAGCTAGATGGCCACTTGTTTACTCAAGCCTTTGAGACTCCAGATGCTGTATCTTTTGATAGCCGGGCACCATCAGCTTGATCGTAACTCTTTATGGGAGTAGAAATTCTCATCTTTCTCCAAAGGCGGAGCTTGTGGTTTTGAACTGCTGACCTTTCAGACCGCAGCCCAACTCTTAACCACTGTACCATGACAAGTCCTGAATCCTAGATACATAAGTTAGCAGTTATGCCATGACGTAGCCATCCTGCATCCTGTCATTGGATATGCTCATCCTCCAGCCTCATCTCGTGAATTGCACAGAACAATCTAAGAGAACAGTGGGTGTGTAAGCTTCTTGACTTTTCTTTTTCCCTTCTTGACTTCTCTTCTAGCTATAGCACCCTTTCTTTGTTCCCTTTTAAAGTAAATAACTAAAGTGGTTTATATTCACTATCTCCAGTTCTTCTCCATTTCTTAAAATTATGTCAGTGAGGATTTTACCAACCATGACACCATAACTATTTCTATCCAAATAGCCAATGATCCCACCCATCCTAATTTTACAACCAAGAATAAAGTCTCAGTCATCATATTCCTTGATCAAACAGTAGTTTCTGACATAGACGCTCATTCTCTGTCTTAGGAACGGTTACTTCACTTGGATTCCAGGGCCTCATACTCCTTACTTCTCTCCTACCTCACCATTAACTCACTTTGTCTCCTCCAATTATCCAGAGGCAGGTGCTTGGTAAACTTGTTAACTATATCTCCCCAATTCCAACTAAATGCTCATCTAATCCTCTCCTCTCAATAACTTTAAACTGCGCACATACAAGCAAATCATAAACTTTCTGTATTAAAACTCAGCTCCTACGCTTCATTCCACCTTAAAAACAAAACACTGCCCTGGCCAGACTTCCCTCCATGGAAATGGCAACAAGCATCCTTTTCCAGAGCTCAAGCCTAAAGCTTTGCAATCCTTCTTGATTTTTACTTCTCTTAGCCCATCTTTGATTCCAGGCATCTTGCTGATTTTACTCCTAAAATGTATCTAGAATCTAGACACAAACCACCTCAACTGTCTCCTATTCTGATCCATTATCTATCTTCTGAATTATTAAGAGAGCCCCTAACTCATCTCCTGCTTTGGCCCTTAATCTTTTTATCTATTTCCAACGGCTGCCAGAGTGATCCTTCTAAGTCAGATCTATTCCTCAGCCCAGAGCTCTGTAATGCCTCCTCCATTTCACTTACGAGCAGATGCCAGAATCTTTCAAATGTTCCTTAGAAGCGGTACAATATCCTACCTTCCCAAACCTGACAGGTCTTCTCTGGCTGAACGTTCTTTTCTCCTGGCTCGGGGCTCCAGCCATTGAGCTACTAGCAATTCTGTGCACTTGTCCTCGTGCCTCTGACCTGATTGCTTGCAGGTCTGGCGTGTTCCTTTCCTCAAAAGCCTTCTTCCCGTCTCACTCCTTTACCTCCTTCAGGTCTTGGTTCAAATATCACTTTCTCTTGAGTGTCCTAAGAGAGTCCCCTCCCCTTCAAAAGTCACTTGAAAAGCATTCACTGTGATCCACCCTGATAACGCTTCAGACCATTACCTTCTCATGTAGCAGGATCACTGGTGGTACAGTGGGTGAGATAGTTAAGGTTTATTATGCCAACCTGGCAGATAAACACAAGTGGAATCAATTGAAGGGCCGAAAGAAAAATAGCTCCATGAGATCTCAGGTTTCAAGTTCTCAAGTCTCTTGCTTTCTGATGGTTGGACCAGGGTGCAGCTGCCTTAACCAGCATCCTGCTTCAGCTGGCAAAGCTCACATCCTGTGAGACGTCCCTGAAGAGAAACCACATAGACCTACTCCAAAGCAGCGCTGGGTGCTGGAGCAGCCGTGGGCAGACCCCTGCCAGTGCTGCGATGCTGACACACTCACTGATCCGGTTTTCCTCCTGCAGTCGGCATCATTGTGTGTGTTTTTTGAGATGGAGCAGGATGTCGTGGATTGGTGTTGGACATATGAGCTAATGTTGGAGTTATGGGTTTGGGCAGCATGGGGTTGGGATGCTTGCTTAATGTGCATGTACACTTTGTATAAAACTCTCTCTTATACATATGAGTTTCTATGGATGTTTCCCTAGTTTATGCAGACTGGCACAGTAGGTTAAGTGTTGGGCTGACAATAAAAGTAGGCAGTTCAAACCCAAGTCTCTCTACCAGAGAAAGATGTAGTTGTCCTGTAAATATTTACAGTCTCAAACTCTAACGAGATGTTTCATTGGCCTATGGGGTGACTCAGAGTCTGAATCGACTTGATGACAGTGTATATAGTCAAGTATTTGACACTATTTCATTTATGTAATTCATTTTTTACCCGTCATTGAAAGCTCTAGCCATGAAAATAGGGATTTTTGTCTCACTTGCTCATCAACAAAAACATCAATATTACGAATGTATCTGTGAAACTTTGGACGCAGACTTCACTTTTCTTTTCTTTTTCTTTTTTTTTTGGCATCACTGCCTTCTGGTGGTAGTGGAAGCTACCCAGCGCTGCTCCTGAGAGGTGCTGCTGGATTTGAACCACTAAGCCCATGGGCTGCAGTCCCAGACTCAACCACTTACACCACCACTTATAGCCTTCACTTTGCTTTTCATTAAAATATTTAAATCAGGATTTCAAAAATAGGTTCATCCCAGTTTAACCCCCTGCTGAGAACTTGTCTTCCCACTGGATTATACTGAATCAGAACCTTCTTTTGAACAAAGGATTCCCTTAGGTGCCCCTGGGGGTTCTGAGCCTCTGAGACAACCCCATCTGCTTCTCTTCCGATAGTCCCCAAACTCATCCCTCCTAGGCCTTCTGTCCACACAAGAAGCACCTGGAGATCTTGTTCACCTGTTGATTCTGATTCTGTATATGGGGGTGGGAGAGCCAAGTCTCAGCAGAGGGTTGAACCATACTGCTGTGGTTCAAGGGCCCGATTTAGAGAGGTGGAGGAGGAGGTTCCCATGGAGGGTACAGCCATGCTATGCCAAGAAGGCAAGATGGCATGCTTGGCCCTGGGGAGCCAGGTGTCAGGTGTGAAGATAGAGGATTTGCTTAAAATAGAAACACGTTGCTAGGACAGGGCAGCATTTTAATTGAAAGTCCGAAGTTGACTTGTTCCGCATTAAGAAATTAAAGAAATGGCAAGGAATGCCCCCCTCCCCAGACACACATACACACCCTGTAGGAAGCTGAGGGGGCGAGTGAAATAACCAGCTTGATCATGGGCTAGTCCCTTCTTCTTGGTATGGAAACGAGAAAGGGGGGTTGTCTTTAATAAGGCAACGGACGCTTTGAATCTTTCCAAGGAAAATGCTTGCATCTGCAAAACTTCAATTACAATTTTTTTTTCAGTTACAATTTCAGACTCCACTACCACCTGAAGCCCCCCACCCCCATAACCTGCCATGGATGAATGGTTAGGAATCCCAGGTACAAAGCATGATCCCAGCTGCCAGGCAGGCCCTGGCACAAGTTTCAAAGATAGCATTGGGTTCCAGCACTTCTCCGGTCAATCTTTGCAATCCCATGAATTGCAATCAGCCACTATTCCTTAAATGGAAATGCTCGATAAAATAGGTGGAACTAAACGCCTCTAAATTATCCCTGTGAACGTTCAGACTGACAGCGTTTTATCTTAAGCATGGTACAAATAATTTTATTTATTAAGCTCACAATATAACCAGAAGGAACACTATTTCAGTACTAGTGATTTGATTCTTTTTATTATTATTATTGAAACCAGAGAACATTCCATCCAAATAATCTAAGCCATTGTCGGTCTGGCTTCTGTACAATTTTATCATTAAGCATCTTTCAGCTAAATAATTCAGTAAAGTATTATTGACTCCTCACTTCTCGACCTACTGCCCATTCTCGCTGTATCACAGAATCCAGAAATAATTAAGAGGAATTCAGCTGGGGTAGCTCTTCTTGCTCGGATGTTTCTGGAGAAGAGAGTGAGGAGGAAAGGGAGAGGATCTTATTCCATCTAACCCTAACCACATCTTTATTCACTGAGTTAGAGACCCTCTCTTGTTCTGTAACAGCAGAGAGGAATGTCTCCAGGTGAGTGCTACTCCCTGCCTGATACCTGAGTCCAACCCTTAGAGAGAGAAGACCCATCCAGAAGCACAGAGTTTCACGAGTGTCCGGACTGAGCTGTCTCTTTGGTTTCTTTTCCTTGTTGCCACTCCTCAGAGGGCGCGTTTACTAACAGCCCTCTGCCAAACAGATCCAAGCTGGAGCCCAGCCAAGAGCCAGCAGCCCTGTTGAAATCCGGGCAGCAAGGTGGCAGGGTGCTCGGGGACTGGCCAAACGAAAGCATGCGGCGGGGGCTGCTGGGCAGCAGCTGGAAGAAGTTTGGACCTGCTGGCCGAGGGACGTACGAGTGGTTGACCAGTGAACCCAGCCTGCCACTTCTGGAGACCCAGCTGCAGGTCTGTATCTACCATTTCTGCCTTTCCCTCCCTCTGCAGCTTCTTCGTTTTAGAAGATCCACCCAGCCTCTTGTTTTAGGAAGCTTGACATTTTGCCTTTTGCATCGCTAAGTCATCGATTAGCATAGTACAAGGAAATGAATCTGTGCATTTGGGTTTTCCTTCATAAAGCTACATGCAAGTAAAACTTGCCACAGATGTAGTCTAAGGTTCAAAGAACATCTGAAGGTAAGTGATACGGTGCTGGCAGATGCTGCCAGCCTTTTTGTTTCGAATGTGTTCTTTGTTTAGGAAACGATAGCTATACTCCCTTTCACTCTTGGACTGGTAGAATGGCCACTGTTAAGAGTTCAGAGAAACCAGGCGTCTCGCTTCAGTAAGAATGGGGTTTTGCTTTCAGGAACTATTGGCAAATGCTTTTGTCTCAGCTGACAAGTCCCCACAGTCACCACACTGAGCCCAGACAGTGTGGAGGAAGAAATTATATGTGAAAAAGTTTAAAAGACAGAATTGATATGGAGCGTAAGATCGCTGGCCACACATGGAAGGAGGAAACAATCCAGGGTTTTCTTTTCAGGAAAATCACCTGGTGAGACTGACATCTGAATTATGCTCTCCAAAGCCACCTTTAGAAAAGGCCCCCCGTGCATTCTGTGTCCTGTATCTGTCAACAACGGTTCCATTCGTGGCAATGTCCTAGTTAGCCTATTCCCTTGAGCCACTAGAAACCACATCAGAAAGACTCACTAAAGAATTTTGAGGGAGCAACTTCGAACATCTGACCACACAATTAAAGACAGCCTTTGCACTTTAAGCATTCACACACCTTTTAACCAGTTTACCAACGGGAGTCAACAAATAAATGAAGACGATAGGAAAGTGCCCTGTAATTCTATATATCTAGCTGGGAAACAAGATTTCTTTATTCCAGAAACTTTCCTAACCTGCTACAGTAGAGAAAAGGCATTCTGGTCTCTTTTGGTGTTCAGATAGTGGGAAAACTGATTCCAGGAGGAGATGACATTGTATCTTACCACACATATTGCCATATTTTGGCAATGAATATTGATAATATCCTAAGTGATGTAATTGTAAATGATAGAGTCTATTGCATATAACCTTGAAATAGAGCGTTAACTATCATGTATGTGGTCCAGGAAGTGCTCACAGCCGAACAGACACAATTACTCTTCCTATTTTTGATGAATAAAGAAGAAACATAAGTTGCACAAAATAGCCCCTGTTTACATGAATTCACAAAGGGTGATTGTTTGATGAACTGAAATGGATGACAAGAGCTGTAACATTTCTAATGACCCAACAAGACAAGGCAGCAAATCAATGTTACACTTCCTCTGGTCTTTAATTTGATTTCTTAATACATGTAGTAAACTCATTTATGAGCTCACCTATTCTGATAGCTTTTATAATTAAAGTACCTTATAACATCATAAAAAGATATTTACATTAATAATTCTGTTCAACTAGATTATTGTGAGAAAACAAAAGAACCCAAGCCTAGAAGTATGCCTTTCAAAGAATCAATAAAATATGCTTGGAAAATGTTTTATGATAGTCCCTATCAATTTAAAATTAAAATTTAGTGATATCAGGCTTATTATCACTTATTCAATGACTTTCTCAATTTCCTCTTTAGGAATTTATTTGTGTCAATTGGCCATTTGGAACCCAGAGTTCTCAATAAATAGTCACCCAGTATTTTACACATATTAATCATTTGGTTTTCATGCTAACCCTCCAAAGTAGACAATATGATCTCAACTTCATAGAAGAGAAAATCTCACCTTGGAAAGTGAAGAGTCTGTCATCGCACAGCTATTAGAATGCCACTGTTGTCAACTTCAAAGACAAGGATCTTATTGACAAAAACCCTTTCATTTTCATGCATTTTAAGCTAAATTATCTAATTCAAGGGCAAGATACCTAGCTATATAAATATTAAATAAATCTTGCAATGTTGAGTCAAACCAAAGACCATTGTAAGTTCCTGCAAGATAATCCTCAAGTCTCTTAAGAACTCAAAACCAACAAACCATTTGCCATTTTCAACACAATTGCAAACCTTGATTCACATGGTCTAATTTTAAGTTTTATTTTAAACTATTGGGGGGAGGGGTGTTGTAGACCCTGTTGTCCATGCTATCCAGTAGATTCTAACAGTTTTTCTATCAGACAGAATACAGCTGCCCCTGGGGGTTTCTAACACTGTCCGTTTTTATGGGAAGAAAAAGGGTTTTCTTTCTCGTGAGGAGCTGCCGGCAGTTTTGAATTGCAATCCATCACATAAAGACTATACCCCCAGGGCTACCCTATGGAGAGCTCAGAGTCTTGGAATTTCTTACTTTTCTCCAGAGGAGTAGACACTCGTGTATTTGTTACTGCATGCTTTCTGTGATGGAGAAACTCTTTAATACTTTGCTTTATGAAAAGAAATGGCAATAGAATTCGAGATAATATTTTTTCAGATACCGTCTCCCTTGATAGGCGCAGCAACTCCTATCTGATAGATTAGTTACTCCACCAGCAACCATCATTTTTATGAACTTCTATTTCTCGTTTTCTAAGAATTTACCTGCAGGTTTCTTTAAAAGAGCTGAAATTTTCTATGCCCTGCAAATGTTGCAAAACATTGAAGGTACTTTAAATTCACTTAGAATTAGCCATCAAATCAAAATCCAAATATTATCTTATGCAGTATGAACACCTACCCACGTAAGAGTTTGTTCCCATGTGAACTTTGTGTGGTCTAAACACCTCGGTATTTTTCTTGATTTGGGGGTTTCATTGTCAAGAATAGGATGGTCACAGTTCTCGCTTACAGCCACTTACGTATCATGGAGCACAGGCAGCACTGTTGTGTTGTTCACAAGTGTGGGATTATGTGAGCCTATTGTACAGCCACGGTGTCAACTTAGTTTAGTTTGGGGAACATGCTAATCACTGAGTCTGACACGGTTTCTCAGTGTTTCTCTTCATCAGGTAGTGCTCGGGCCTTTAAAAGGCAGCAAGCCACCACCCAGGGTGCAATAGATTATCTCTAGCCACCTGGAGCAATAAAGGAATGTCAGAAGGAGGCAGCTTCTGATGCACACACTATGGGTTCAATAGGCATACTTGTATAGCAATAATTGTTATGAGTTATAATAAGCTCATAGAGAGCATGAGAGAGAGAGAATCGGACACAGCTTACGTCAGGGTAGCATGCCCACCTCCGCCCCGCTTGTGGTCCCCATGGAAAGAGAGGATGGGGTAAGGGATTACATGATGAGGGAGAGGGACCCAGAATGTCTGAGGGGCAGGAGAGAGCGAATGAACTTTAATTATCCCCATTTAAATAACCTTATGGGGGATACATGAACCCTATTGTCACTGGTCAGGACATGTTGCAAGAGGGGGCTGTCTTAAGGGCTAATACAGTGACAATGGCTTAGCAATGCCTAGGTGACTAAGGGGAGAAGGATGTGATAAGAGAAGACCTCAGACTCCGGGGGTGCATAAACAGGTCTGTCTGGTTAGGAGCCATTGACAATGGCTCTTGAATCCCGCCCACAGGCCTCGAGGGAAGCGAACCATCATCCTAACAGCAGGCAAGTCAGCTTTACCATGAGTCACGCACAGGCCTCATAACTAGGAGCTTCAGGGAGAATAGCTAACTTAACTTCCACACCAAATGCTGGTAAATCGTTTGCTTAATATTTTGGAGTATATAACTGTGGGAAAATCCTGTCTTCATCCCACAAAGGAATGAGGAGATTGAAGAATTGGAGGAGGAAACAGTACAGTGCCTTTCTGTCATTTACATGAACAACTCTCTCTTTTGCCAGGAGCCCATAACAACCCAATAGCACCCACTGCCAGTCACCTGCATTCCCATAATGCCATGGGCGATCTATGTCTGCCGGTACTGCCCACTTTGCAGGTGTGGGCTTTTCTCCTCTGTGGTCTTGGAGGTCCTCGAAGTCAACGTTGCTATAGTGCACACGCTGCTATAAAGGGTTATTCTGTGAAACTTACAGGGGCAGTTCTGTCCGATCCTAAGGGGCGCTACGGACTCAACAACACCGAGTCGTATGACAAGAAACACAAAGGATGGAGAAAGAGGACTTCCGGTCTTGGCTCTCCCCCTCCTAACTCTCGTCTATCCCCTACCTCCAGGGCACGCAGAAGACAAGTTCCACCAAGGACGATGTGGAGCCCTTCCTGTGCATCCTCCTGCCAGCCACCGTCCTGCTCTTCCTGGCCTTCCTCGTGCTTCTCCTCTACCGCCGCTGCACAGCCCCCCGGCCCCAGGGGCAGGTTTTCAGCATTGACCTCCCAGAGCACCCACCAGCGGGAGAGGGGACTGACCTCCTGCCAGGCTTACCCTGGAGCGGTGAGCAGAGCTTCCCCTATTCGCCCCTGCCTGCAGAGGGGGCTCTCTTCTCTGTGGGTCTGCCGCCCTCCTATGAGGAGGCCACCAGGAAAGACCCAGGAGACGGAGGCCGAGATAAAGTCCTTTGGAATGAAGGGGCCTCACCCGGACCACCATTAGCACAAATAAATTGCTCTTAGAAACCCCTCCAAAAGCAGGCCCCAAGCCAGTGTTCACTGGCCAACCCCTTGATGGTTCGGACACTCTGGGACAGGGACCCCCTAGAGAAATGTCTTATTTCTTGAGGCCATTTCAAATTCCTATGGGAAAAGTTTCTTCTTGGTTTTGTTTAAAAAAAAAAAAAAAAAGGAAGAAGAAGAAGAAGACAAAGATGACCACGTCTTCTGAAACAGAATAGTACACCAGAGAAAAGTAAGGACATTTCCTATGTGTAGACAAATACTGAGCATGGAAACTAGCTCTGAAGAGAAAGAAAACGGAAGTACCAGTCAAGCCCAAGCAACTGCTTTTGCCACAAAGGTAACACTCTTCTTCCTAAGCGGTTTTTCAGGACCTCATCGCTTCATGGTATAGGATACAGAGCTTCAAGATACACAGAAGGCTGTAGAAGGAGAGCTGCAGTGCTCATCACTTGTGGTACAAAGAATGGGTTTAGGTTTTCAATACAGAACCTGGTTTTCAATAGTCAATAATGAAAGCCCAGGTGGTACCTGCAAACATTTTACTTAGAAATGAATAAGGCCTCCCCCACATTATCTCATGTGCCACATCTCCCTCATTCACCTGTCTTCCAATGTGCTTCCTTAATGGGGAGAAGGATGGGGCCAAGTGAGGGGAGAAAGACTCGCCGTTGATCATCAGGATCACGTGTACCATGGCGGAAGAGTGAGTGGTAGAAAGACCCTATTATTTTGCTATGACTTTGCGACCGTCACCAAGCAGCAGTCACAGAGCAGAAGACATCTCCACATCGAGAAATAGAGACCAAAATGTCGCATGCCATGGTAGAGAGAATCATAGCTCATTTGTTCCCATGGGACCTTGCAACCCACAATGAATTCAAACTCTTCCTGTACAGATGTGAACACCGGAGCTTGAACGAAATGACTTGCCCCATGTCCAAGGCCGAACTCAGAGCTGGAGTCTGGCTTCTCTGCCCTGGGCTACAGCACTTTCGCTGTGACCATGTTCTCCCAGGAACATTGCAAATATGGAATTTGAGCCCACAGTGCTGGCGGGGGTCAGGGGTATCCATAGGATGAAGCCACTTGAGTTTGGAATGGATAGAAATCTCCGTCAGTGGCTTTCAAATGAGGTGAAGCTGGATCATGATGGGGACACAATCCAACAGCCAGAGAGTTTATTGCAACGTATGGGGACTCCATGTAAATGAGAGCACTGAGCTGCAGAGCGCTTCTGGGTCTGGAACTTTGTGGAAGGAAGTCCCCAGGCCTTTCTTCTGAGGGGCATCTGGGTAGACTCAAACGGCCAACCTTTCCAGCAGTAGCAGACTGTTGTTACTAGGAAATTCAGGGAGGTGGAGAAGAGATGGCGGGGGTGGGGAAGGTGAGGGTACATGTATAGTTCTTACGTTCTTATTTAATGTCCTCATTTATCATTTATATGGCACTTTTTTTGCTTTCACATTAAGGAAATATAAAACTAGACAAGTCTTTTATGGATAAAAATGGGAGTGGGAGGAATGTGCCTATCCCCCCTATTTTAATATGACCATTTTTATGCTAGATATGCAATGTGGTACTGTTTTAGAAAAGTAAAATGTAAGCAAAAATATGTCTTGTTTCATGTAATCTGAGAGTGAGTGAGTAAGCGAGAGAGAGAGAGCACGAATCATTGAGGACTCAAGCAAAATACCAGCTATTTGGGTAAAGATCAATAAGATTTCTTTCGAGAACAATTACCTAATACCCCCACGGGGAAAGGAACCAAAGAAATGGAAGCAAGGTCAGCAGACAGCCCTTGGTTTTCATTCTTCAAGAAGCTACACAGTTCTGCAGGAGACTCTTAATTCTGCCTCCCGCACATCCCTCCTCCCCCTTTCTTGCCAAGAGAACCCAGATTTGGTGCCACTGTGCCCAGGTTGCCTATGCAGAGCAAGCAAGCCCCTGACCGTGCCAGGGCCACATCAGGATTGTTTGCAATGGGACCATCAATTCCTTCACTGGGACTAGTATGGTCTTTGGGACCAAAGGAGAGATTTACTAAAGCGAAGGCTGTTGTTACAGAAAAGGATGGCTTGCAATTTAAAAAGACACACTGAGGATATGCCCTACTTGGTTTGCTGATTGTCCCACAGCTGTGTGTGATGCCTGGGGATGGGGCAACCATGAGGTAAGGCACCAGCTATCTGTCTCAGCTTCTGAGGATGGTAGAGAGATGGAAAACTCACCAGAGAGCAGCTGAACTAGCCTTACGACTGCCTGTCTTTCAAGGAAAGCATACATTTTCTAGTGTTATAAGCAGGGATTCAAACCAGTTCATCCTGGTCATGACTAGCAAAGCAGCCAGAAAGGGCCCACATCTTTAACCTGTAGGTGAACCCAAATGTTTGTTCTCATCCTGATTAGGAAGTAGAAGCCCAGCTAGACATGCTATCTCCCTCTTAAAAAAACAAGGTGTGTAGGTGTGTGTGTGTGTGTGTGTGTGTGTTGCACAGCAACCAAATCTCTTGACTGAGTCCAAAGCAAAGAACTGTGCCTGACCCAACTCTGGTGGCCAATCATGCTGTCCTAAATATAGGCTGCTCTCTCTGTCCCTAACAATGACCCACTATCGAGCATCATATCCCTGAAAGGGCCCACTGTGTGAATTGCAAGTCTCTCAGACAAGAGCACTGGCCTAGAATCCTTCTCATGTTAGTTATTTCAAACCACCCACATTGTGGAATTTGAGATGAAACAGGCAGACCTTAAAACCCAAACCAAATAAGCCTACTGCCACCAAGTTGATTCCAACCTACAGCAAGTGTACCCAACAGAAGATCTGCTTCTTCACAGTTAGAGAGACTACATGTCTACACGCGCCGACAGTCTCATCTTTCTCTCATTGAGTGTGTGGTCACTTTGAACCAATGACCTTATGGTTAACAACCTAACGTTCATCCCACAGATAAAACTATAAATTAGAAAAGACCGAACGGCATACCCCACAAACCAAATCCAAGCTCTTTATATCAAGTGCCAGCTAAGAGATGTTTTTTAGATGTTTTTTTTAAGTTGCTTTATTTTGTGTGTGTGTGGCGGGGGGCGGGGGCATCACTGCCCTCTGGTGCTTGTGGGAGCTAACCAGCGCTGCTCCTGAGAGCTGCCGCTGGATTTGAAGCACCAAGCCCGCGGGCCACAGTCCCGCACTCAACCACTTAGGCCACCAGGGCTCAGCCCTTTAGATGTTTTTAGATGGTGGAAAACAAATCAAAAGAATATATCGTGCTGCATGAATATTATGGTAGTCAAATTTCCATGTCCAGAAACAAACAACTGGAATATCAGCAGCTGCCCTGGTGACTTCTTTCTTGGTGCAGTCGTAGAGGTGAGTGGATGGAGCAGAAGCTATGTTGGTCTTTGCTAGAGAGATCAATGGGCTACAACCCTGATTGCACCTGGGTAACTTTGAGTACTATAAATACCAGGATCCACTCAGGTGAATTGTTGTTTCTAGTGATTCTACTTTGTGGTTAAAGTTGGGACTTCTGCTCTAGGTAATGCGACTTACAAAGCAGAAGTAAACTTATTTTGGACAGATGTAAGATAGAATATTTAGAGGATGTTGAGTCTGTCAGTACAACTGTGAGCCATCATTTATTATTTTTTTAATAATTTTATTGAGGGCTCTTATAGCTCTTATAACATTCCACACGTCAAGTATGTTAAGTATGTCTTTACATATGTTGCCAACATTTCCTAAACATGTACTTACTATATGAGCCCTTGGTATCAGCTCCTTTATGTCCCTCCCTATTCTCATGACCCCTTGATAAATTACAAATCATTGTTTTCATATCTTATACTGACAGCCATCTCCCTTCACCCACATTTCTGTTGTTCATCCCCAGAGCAGGCTGTTATGCACTGATCATTGTGGGCTCCCCTTTCTCCCCTTCCTCTCCTGGTATCACTACTCCCATTTCTGTTCCTGAGGGGTCTGACATGAATTCTGTGCGTTGTGAGCTCTTATCTGTACCTGTGCACCTGCTCCAGTCCAGCCAGAACTGAAAGGCAGGACTGGGGTTATGATAGCGGGGGATGAAGAAGCCTCAAAGAATCAAAGAAATATTGTGTTTCATATGTGCTATACTGTGCCCTAGTTGACTCATCCCTTACTCATGACCCTTTTATAAGGGGGTGTCCTATTGTCTACTGATGGGGTTTGGGTCTCTGTTCCAACTCCCCTTGTTCTCAACAACATGGGTTTCTGTAATTTTGTTTTGTTTTGGATTTTCTGCTGCCTGCTGCCTGATTCCATTGACACCTCATAACTGCACAGGCTGGTGTGCTTCTTCCATGTGGGCGTTTCAGCTAGGTAGCCGCTTGCTTAGCTTGAAGCTTTTAAGACCCCAGATGCTCCAACTTGTGATAGCTGGGCACCTTTGCTTTTGCTCCCAGTTTGTCTTTAGTGATCATATAGGGAGGGTGAGCATCACGGAATGCTAGGTGGCATTAGAATAAAGTGTTCTTGCATTGCGTGAGGGCTGGAGCAGAGGCCCAGAGTCCATCTACTTCCTCAATGTATTGACCTATAAATATATGTACATAGGCCAGTACTCTATTTTTATGCATTAATATATTTACATAAGTGCACACCTATGTTTATACATCTACCCATGGCTTTGCTTCCTTTTACCTTCCTCCTTTCCCACCATTGCATTTGCCCTCTTAGTCATTCCTCTCGGCTAGACTGCTGTTGCTCCAACACCACCAGCATCTCTACATCTCCTTGTGGTTGCTTTTAATTCCCTAGTTGTTCCACTGTCTGTGGTGGTGTATGCTCATCACTCCTTTCCCCTGCATCCTCCTCCCCCCAAGTCCCTCTAGAACTGTTGGTCCCATTGCTTTCTTCTTGGGTTTGCTTTCCTTGCCTATTTTTTATGTGTATGTGAGTCATCATTTCTGACAATCTTCTCTATAAACACTTTGCTGGATCTGACAGACCAAGCTACAGCTAAAGCCAAGTCAGTGCCCAAATCATTCTTGATAGGAAAGAGCAACAAACACTTGCAGCCATGTTGCCTGTTCCTACTCAGGATAACTCTATTGCATAGGGTAGAACTGCCCCTCTGGCTTCCCGAGACTAACTCTCTATGGGGGTAAAGCCTTATCTTTCTCCTGCAGAGGGACTGGTGGTTTCAAAGTGCTAACCTTGCATTATGTACCAACCACATCACCAGCACTTCTTTCTTATAGAAAGAACTGATTTATTCATTATATGCATATGCATATGATACAGGATATGTCACATATACATTAATACATTAATGCTAATGTGTAAATATGCTTCCTTTAGTGTGGGGCCTTGGTGTCACTGTGGGATAAGCATTGGGCTGCTAACTGCAAGGTCAGAGGTTCAAACCCATCCACTGCTCCAGAGGAGAAAGGTGAGGCTGCCTGCTTCTGCAAAGATTTGCAGCCTTGGACATCCTAGAGAACGATTCTACTCTGTCCTGTTGGGGCCTATGAATTGGAATGGACTCTGGCAGTGAGAGCTTTCGTAAGAGTGAAGTAAAAGTCGGGTAGTATTCAGAGAGTCGATCCTGAAGTCCGGTTAGGCAAAATGAACACAGGGCCCTGAATCAAATGGTTAGGACGCTGGCAAGGCCATGGATATCAGTACTTGACAGAACAGGGTTCATTGTGACTGATAACTCAGAGACACGGTAACTAGAGAAGCTGAGAGTGTCTGGAAATGCTGATGGCAATGTAGCATGCTTCCCAAATCCATGCAGCTGAATCATCTCATGGACCATGGTCTTACTCTTGACCAATCCAAAGAGCGTGGATCCTGTGGGACCTCCACCACAGAACATGAGCTAGAAAGAGATGCAGCAGGGTCACAGGTGTGGCTGGTAAACTGCAATTATTCCTAAAGGTCTTCACAGACGCTTTGAGCAGCACTAAAGTAAAACAAGAGATTCCACCTTCCCCCCCCCCCACCACTCCCACCCTACCCCCAAACATTCCGGCTGTCTTTCCTCCATCTTGAAGGAAATTCCTAGCCCTCCCAGCCCTGGATCTCGTTGTAAACATGTAGACCCACACCTGGGCCCAGCCTGGGAAGACATTTACATAGGACTCATAAACAGGCTGGGAACTGCCTAGTTCATAGGTAAATGTAAGAACAAGGTCAGGGATACAGGGGTATGTCTAGGACATTAAAAAAAATACATGGAAACACTGCAACATCTCTTTCAAACAGTAACATACAGGTCCTTAAAAGTCTTTTATGAGTCAGATTCAATTTCTGCCGTGTCTTCCATTTGTCCTAATCCAAAAATAACACTAAGGTTACAGTGAGAGCTCCAGGTTTACGCAGTGAAGGGAAACTCTTCACTACCCTGAAGCATTAGGCCCTAAAATTTAGGGGGAAGGTCCTTCAGACATTTATTGGAAACATCTCCTCTGCGCCCAATCAAGCACCTTGTGGCTTTTAAGTGCTTTGGGAAATGGGAGCCATACTCTGTTTGTGTATGTGTCGGTCTACTTTAGTTTCTAATAAATAAATTCTGAAAAGGCAGTTTGGCAGTTCTCCTTTTCTCAGATAAACTCCCTCTAAACAGTACCCAAAGTTTTATCAAGCAAACCCTACTTTGATTAAAATTGATGTTTTTCTTTTTAAAAGGCATTTCTAGCTTTATACTTTTGCATTCTTAGCCTCAGGTTGACATTCAATAAATGTCTCATTTTCGGGGGCACATAAGAAAGGTGGTTCACAGGTGCTTCTGAACATCCTCAATCATTATCTATGTGTCTGGTGGCTGCTATAATGGGTGCTCATTCAACATTCATCAAGCAATTACATATCAGGCACTGAGCAAAAAGCTCCACACAGAAGGGGCTTCGTGGGTTGTGTTGCATCTAAATAATGGATGAGTGTTATAATTCCCATAAAAACTAAAGGAGAAACCAAAAAACCAAGATCACATTTCTGGCTAAAATATAAAGTTACTGGCCATTGTACAGTTCAAACATTTGAGACAGGGATAGTTAATTATTTCATAAAATACCAAATATTTAGTTAAACTGTGGCTGCAAGAAAGACCCCCAGAGACTTTCAATTTCCACACAGATACGAGTGTGAGTGCTAACCTTCCCATCATGACAACAGAAAAAAGCGAACGTGTGAAAGAAAACCAACAGCCCTTCTCAGAACCTTTGAAAACCTGAATTTCAAACCACACACAGTCCAGAGCAGCAAAGCAACACAGCACGGAGACGCGCTACTTACCAAGAGCAGAAATCGCGACCACTGCAGCCGCCACCATGAAGCTCAGAGAAGGGCAATGGAGGGAGTGTAGGAGACAGAGCATGAGCTCATTCGAGAACAACTCCAGGCGGATCAGCTGGGAGTGGGCGTGGGGCATGCGTTGTGAATTTCACCTACAGGTGTGCTACCAGGTTTGTTTTATTTCAATGATTTTGTTGGGGGCTCTTACAGCTCTTATAACATTCAATACATCATCTGTATCAAGCATATTTGTACACAAGTTGCCATATTCACTTCCAAACACTTTCCACCCGAGCCCCTGGTATAAGCTCCTCTTTCCCCCTGCCTTTTTTTTTTCTTTAATGAATCATTTTATTGGAGGCTCATGCAACTCTCATCACAATCCACACATACACCAATTGTATGCAGGTCACATTTGCACATGTGTTTCCGTCATCACTCTCAGAGCATCCTCCCTCCACCCAGGCCCCCAGTAACAGCTCCCCACATTTCCCTTCCCTCCTTCTCCCCCATGAACCCTCAACAACTTACAAGCTGTCACCACTTTTCCACATCGCACACTGTCCAATGTGTCCCTTCACTCACCTCCCCATTTTCTGAGCCCCAAAGAGGAGGCCTCATGTAGATCCTTGAAATTGGCTCTCTCCATCCACTCCCCACTCCCTCCACCCTCCCAGAATCACCACCCCCACCACCAGTCCTGAGGGAATATCTATCCTCAATTTCCCATGTTTCTGACTCCAGTGTACATCCCCTGGTCTAGCTGGAGTGCTACCAGATTTTTACCCAGAAGGCCCACGAAAAATTACCCGGCACTTCTGGCAGAAAGAGAATAGTAACCATTTTGGAATATTGCCTTGCCCTCTTTGACAAGAGAGACTAATTATTTCCCAGCCTAGACCACATGTGTTTTTGTTTGAGTTTAATGACTTTAGAGGAGGGGAAATAACCAGTCCATGCTTACCGAGTCTTCCTCAGGGGAGCGGAGAATGACCAAATTCTAGCTGTCTTCTAGGCAAAAGTGGTACTGAAAAAAACAACCAAGAGGCAAAATTCACAATAAAGAGGCAAAATTCACAAAGTAGCATAGGCAATTCAATGAAGAAAGGGTACTCTTCAACAAAGGATGCTCAGCAACTGGACAGCTTCACGTTGAAGAGTTCGTTTCGACACAGAGCCTATATCTTTCACACACACACATACACACACACACACACACACACACACACACACACACTGGATCACAGACCAAAATGAAGCTGCAAAGCAATTCCATGTCTAGATGACAACTTAGGAGGAAACCAAGGTGACCTTGAGTTTGGTGATGACTTTCTATGTACAGCATCTAAAGTGCAATCCATAAAAGCGATGTTCGATTTCATTAAAATGAAACCTTTCTGTTCTGTTCTGTGAAGAGAAGGAAGACACAAGCCACAAACTGGGAGAAGATATTTTCAAAACACTGATTTGAAAGGACTTTCATCCAACACATACAAAAATATCTTAAAACGCAACCATAAGAAACCAAACCACCCAACTATAAACTTGGCCAGAGCTATGAACAAGAGCCTCACCGGGAACACACAGATGGCAAATGAGGGTTTGGAAAGATGCTCAATAGCATGCCTTTAGGGAATTTTGTAAAACCAAATAACAGCGAGGCACCCCTGCATGTGTGCCCCTGCCGTCCATTTCCAGTGAGTTAGCCTCTGACCTAAGCCTGAGTGCCTGTTCTGGAGACACAGACAAACTCAACGAGGGTTCTGGGAGAACAAAGGCATCAGCCGTCGTTTGCAGCAGTGGAGGAATGTAGCTGTCCTGTCCACCACCGCCACTACACACCTGTCCCTAACACATTGCTGGCTTGCTGCAGATTCCGTGAAATACAAAAATAAATAAGGGATTACTAGGCCTGACTCGTGATGGGTGCTGTTGATTTGGTTTTTCACTCTGTGTTCGCAGGTGAAAACATAGCACTGTCGCATGGGGCACTCCTGGCTGTGGTTTTACCGAACCAGTCACATCTTTGTTCCTCAGAGCCTCTGGCTAGCATGGAGCCAACCAAACTCGTGGATGGCAGTCAGCTGCTTACTGCTTGTTCCACAAGGACTTCTCTGGTATATGGCCATCAGGGGAAAATGTTTATATATACACAAACATTGTACATATTGATATGGAAGCATTATGTGTATTGGTACATATAAACATTTTATATATGTATATCTTGAAAATAAAGTATTTCATATGAAAATAGATAAACATTCTATTTAAATATATAAGAATATATGTCAGAAAGAATATATATATAAGATTCTATGTGTGTATATACTCTAGAGCAGATACAGTGAAAAGTTTCCTGCCCTCATCTCCTAATTCTGCTCTGAAGTAGTCCTGGTGTCAAAAGAGGGGCATCGGATGCAAAAGCAAAGCATTTCAGAGATGCTCCCAGCTTCCCTCCCTCCAAATGGAAACATCTGCGAACTAACACGGCCTAACTAACCGTCAGCCTCCGTTTCCTGGATCTTCAAGTACAGAAAGTCAGATGGCTCACAAAATTTGCTTAAGGAAAATAGCTGGTTCAGAGTGTGACCCGAACAGTGATGAAATATGAGCTAGCACAAAGAATACTCTTACCGTAATAAGCCAACAAGAAAGCTACCTTAAGTTTTCTGAAATTTCATTAAACCTATGGTGGCCGTCACCTAATCTAGTGTCACCGTGAGACTTAAGAGTGTAGCGGTGGAGTCTCGCCTGTCCATCTGGAGATAGCCAATGAGACCTCTGTGTGAGCATGGCCTTCTCTCCTGAGAATTCTGGGAAACCAAGTAATTCCTTCTTGGAGGCGGAGACACCATCTCTCTGGGTTCACTTCCTTGGACACTTTCTACTGACAACGCTCGCTGCCTGACAAACCCGACTGACACGGCTGGCTCCGTGTGAGACATCCCTGAGGAGAAGCCACATGGACCTCCTTTGATGTAGCCAGATATCTGGACCTAGAAAAGCCACGTGGAGACTCCTGCCAGCCTTGAGGTGCTTACAACACCACTGGGGGCAAAGACTTTCTATCCACTGGCTTGTAATCCTTCTGCATTTGGCATCATTGCTGGTGTTTTATGAGTCTGAAGAACTTTGTAGATTGCTGCCAGACATATGGGCTAATATCAGACTTATGGACTTGATTTGGACTGGCGCTGGGATGTCTTCTTAATGTACAATTACCCTTTATATAAAACTCTCTCTTATATACATATGCATGCTTGTGAATTTGTTTCTCTAGTCTACCCGGACTAACACACTTGTTAAAACTGAAATTTTACAGGTACAGGCTGAGCCCCGGTGGCGGAGTGGTTGTGTGAGGGACTGCGGCCCACTGGGACGGAGGTTCAATTCCAGCAGTGGGGCTGGGCCTCCTACTCCCGCCACCAGAGAGCAGTGATGCCCGCCCCCCAAAAAAACCTGAAATTTTAAAATAAGTGAGTTTCTTTCCTTTCTTCTGTTCCTTTAAGTGGCTGAACTAAAACTTGCTGCCATGGAATTGAGGCTGACTCACAGTGACTGGACAGGACACTCACAGGACAGGACAGAACTGTCCCTGTGAGCTTCTGAGACTGTAATTCTTTATGGGTGTCGAATGCCTCACCTTGTGAACATACTCCATCATCTGCTGATGCCTTCACTAATTGCATATTCCATTCCCTGTAAGGTAAATGTTTTGAAATCAAACTTCACTTTTCAATAAAATCCAATGTTAATGTGTTTCTGTAAAAGATGCTCTACAGGCACAAATCAAAACAGGTTTGTGAAGCAGCAATGCAAATTACACTTCTTTTAAAAAATTCTTGCTATAAAGGAAAATTATATCCCCAACTTTGCGATGACATTTAAGCAATAATAAAACATTTACCACAGGAGTTAATATAAAAGGACTATGTAAAAGGATAAAATCCAAGTTAATTATTTGGCTTTCACAAATTAATTGAAACTTGGTTCTAGATAATAATACATTTGATACCAAACCACCACCAGGGAGTCAGCTTTGACTTAGAGCAATCCTAGAGGGGGATGATGCTCTGTAAATTGTTTTAGGATTAGACAACTTCCTCTCTCTCCAGCAGAGTGCTGGTAGGCTTGATCCAGGGACCTTGCAGCTAGTTGCCCAATGGTCACCCTCTCCTGTTGTTGGATGTGAGTGGAGTTAGTTCCTATGTACAACAGAAACACGGCCCAACAAGCACTTTCCTCACAACTGTTGTTGCCGCTGTGTCAAACTACCTCACCGAAGGGCTTCCTCTTTTCCACTTCCCCTCCCCTGTGCCAAGGATGATGTCTTTCTCCAAGGACTGTTCCCTCCTGCTCACAGGTCCAAAATACAAAGCCTTGCCTTCTCGCGTCCAAGGAGCATTCCAGCTGCGCTTCCTCCCCGGCTGAGAGGTGTGTTCTTCTGGTGATCTACAGTATTCACTAGCCCTGAGAGGCTGCCCCCCGCATACTCTTTCCAGAGTCACTTGCACTCCATTCCCACCTCTCAGGGATGACAGCCAAGGAAGTCCCCCGGGCCCTTCCACTCTGTCACATGGAGTGGTTATGTGGTGGAATATACTCGGCGGCACGCCACAATATCAGAAGGACAGCACAGGACATAGACTAAGGTCCACTGAATTCTATATTTAATATAGCAAATGCTGCGTTGCATGAATTTTAGGCCAAGAACATTTGAAAACGCCACGAAGCACAGCCCTCCTGCTGGCTCTAATGTAAAAACCAGATACTAACTAGTGTCGGCAAGCACGGGGAGAAGGAAGAACCACACACGCTGCAGGACAGGAATGTAAACGTGGTGCCGTCACTTTGGCAAAAAGTCAAAAAATGAAATCCAGCTCCCAGGTGAGGAAATGACTACATGTGTGCACACCACACCTGGTCGGCCAAAATAGCTGAAAAGCTGAAACAGCCTCACATTCGTCAACTGATGAATAACGCAAGAGGCACGAGTGATAGACCCACACAACGGAATTTTGTGTTGTTGTGGTTGTGGCTGTTGTTAAGTGCCAGCAAGTCAGCTCTGACCCATATGTACAGCAAAATGAAACACCGCACTGTCCTCCGCCATCCTCGCAATTGTTCCTATGCCTGAGCCCATCAATGCAGCCCCGGTGTCACTCCCTCTCGTTGAAGGCTCTCCTCCTTTTCACTGCCCCTCAACTCTGCCACCCATGGTGTCCTTCCCCTGGGCCTGGTCTCTCCTGACAATATGTCCAAAGTATGTGAGCCAAAGTCTTCCACCCCTCTCTCTAAAGAGCCCTCTGGCCTTACTTCTCCCAATACAGATCGGTCTGTCCTTTTAGCCATCCATGGTATTTTTATTCTTCTTCTCCAGTACAAGTCTAATGCATGGTTTCTTCTATGGCCTTCCTTACTCAATGTCCAACTTTCACATAGGATGCAATGGAGAATACCATGGCTTGAATCAGGTATATTTTATTGCTCAAAGTAACATCCTCTCTCTAAAAATTTCTTGTGCAGCAGATTTACCTAATTCGATATATCTTTTGAGCACTTGACTGATGTTTCCATGAGCATTGACTGTGGATACAAGTAAGGCAAAATCCTTCACAACTTCAAACTTTTCTCCACTTATCAGGATGTTGCCTATTGGTTCACTTGCGAAGATTTTGGTTTCTTTGCATTGAGTTGTAATTCACACTGAAGGTTTTTGATCTTGGACCTTCATCAGCAAATGCTTCAATTCCTCATCTCATTCAGCAAGCAAGGTTGTGTCATCTGCATACTGCAGGCTTATTAATAAAGCTTCCTCCAATCCTGATGCTATATTCTTCATATAACCCAACTTCTCTGATGATTTGCTAGGCATACATATTGAACAAGTATGATGTGAGGATATAACCCTGACTGGCACCTTTCCTGATGTTAAATCAAGCAGGAATCCCTTGTTCTGTTTGCACAACTCCCTCTCGATCCATGTACAAGTTTCTCATGAGCACAATGAAGTGTTCTGGAATTCCCATTCTTCTCAAGGCTACGCACAGTTTATTATGATACACACAGTTGAATGCCTTTGCATAAACAACGAAACACAAGTAAACCGCTGTCTGGTTTCCTTCGCTTTTAGCCAAGCATCTGACATCAGCAATAGTACCACTTATTCCACATCTTCTTCTGAATCTCGCCTGAACTTCTGCCAGTTGCCTGTCAATGTACAGCAGTGATCATTGCTGGATCACCTTAAGCAAAATTTTACAATGAGATGGTTCTGTAGTCTGAGGGCTCTGTTGGGTCGCCTTTCCTTGGAAAAGGCATAACTATGGGTCTCTTCTGGCCAGTTTTACCAGGGACTTGTCATCCAAATATCCTGGCATTGATGAGTGAGTGCATCTTTCAGGGAAGCTTCAGCTTTCTGAAACATTTCAATGGGTATTCCATCTATTCCTGAAGCCTTATTTTTGGCTAATGCATTCGGTGCGGTTTTAACTTCTTCCTTCAGAACCATTGACTCTTGGTCCTATGCTACCCCCTGAAATGTTGGACTCTCTCCTAGTTCTTTTGGGTTCAGTGACTGTGTATTCTTTCCATCTTCCTTTGATGCTCCCTGCATCACTCAATATTTTGTACGTTTTCAAAATTGTAATTCGAGGCTTGAATTTTTCTTGAGTTCTTTCCATGTCAAATCTGCTGAGCTTGTTCTCCCCTTGGGGCTTTCTGATTCTAGGTCCTCCACATTTCTTTTATAATATGTGGCTTCATCTTCCCAAGCTGCCCTTTGCATTGTTGACATTCTCCTTTCTTCCATTCACTTCACTATTCTGTGATGAAGAGCAAGTTTCAGAGCCCTAGTGACATCCACTTTGAGCTTTTCTTTCTTTTTGTTTGTTTGTTTTGGGCATCTCTGCCCTCTGGTGGTCGTGGGAGCTACCCAGTGCTGCTCCTGAGAGCAGCCGCTGGATTTGAACCGCCAAGCCGGCAGATCTCAGTCCTGTACTCAACCACTTACACCACCGGGGCTTAGCTCGAACTTTTCTTCTTTCCTGTCTTTTTAATGATCATTTGCTTTCTTCATAAAGGGTGGTCTTGATGTCCTTCATGTCTCTGTCATCAGAGTTCAATGCACCAAATTTGCTCTTGAGATGTTCGTCAAATTCAGGAGGAGTAGATTCAAGATCTATCTGTTCCAATGGGCTTGTTTTCATGTTCCTCAGCTCTGTCCTGAACTTACACATGAGCATGTGATGGTCTGCCCCACAGTCAGCCCCTGGTCTAGTCTGAGCTGCTGATATTGACATCACATCACAATGGACTGTTACTAACCCATTACTCACTCTCACTGCCATTGGGTCAATGCGGACTTATCACAACCCTGCAGGTTGAGGTAGAAGTGCCCGTGAACTTCTGAGGTGGTGACTATTTACCGGAGCAGAAAGCCTTATCTTTCTCCTGAGGAGCAGCTGGTGATTTTGAACTTCTGACCTCTGGGATCTTGGCCCAGCGCTTAACCCCTACACCACCTGGGCTCCTGCATTAGCCCAGTAGTCCCCTCTAAAAAGGAATGCAGCCACATGGACTTTGAAAACGGCATGCTAAGTGCAAGAAACCTGTCCTGAAGGAGTAAATGTTGCATCTTATATGACATGCCCAGAACGGGCAAATACAGAAACAAGAAGTAAATTAGTGGCTTCCTGGGGCTGGGGAGGTGGGGGGAAGAAGGGGGGTGTTGGAGAGTGGTAACTAAAGGGTATGGGGTTTATTCTGTTGTTGGAGGAGAGGGAGGGGATGAATATGCTGTGAATTTACTTTGCGTATACTAAAAAACACTAAACGCGTCAACTTAGAACCAGTTAGTCCAACCCATTTCGACTCGTAGTGACCCCGCAGCGCAGAGCAGAAAGGACACAGGCGCAAACTGCCAGGTGGCAAAGCAGGTGGCACTTGGGTTAGAAAGTTCCTGATAAGCAGTTCACCCACCAGCCGCCATGAGGAGTAAAATAAGACAGTTAAGAGCCTTGGAAACCCACAGGGGTGGTTCTGTTCTACCTTACCGGGTCATCAAGTCCAGATCGACTGGATGGCAGGGAGCTTGGGTTTTGGAATGGTCTCCTGGGGACTAACCCACCTTTCTCTTAACAGCCGAATGCTTTATCATGGCTCTGTGCATGCGTGACTTGTGGGTCATGCGATTAAAATCTCACTGTCTGTGAGGGCTAGTGGGGATGGGGCTAACTGCCACTCCGAAGCACCCAGGCCGGCCAGTCTGGCAATCTTCATCCCTCCCCCGCCAGCAAGCTGCACGGCTGATGACTACCGGGCTTTGGCGTCACTGGAGGAGAGGTCAAGAAACCAGGGCAAGATCTGGAGAGGTCAAGCTTCTCCAGAGGTTCCAGGCGTGACAGTGCCCCAATCCACCTCCTCCCTCGTCGACCGGCGAGCGCAGCCCTGGCCCAGGCGCCCACAGGGGCAGGTCCCGAAAGAACCCGGGCGGCCGGACAGGCTGCTGGTGCGGGTGGGGCGGCGGGCGAGGCTCCCCAACCGGTGCCACCACAATCCCCGCCAGCCAGCTGCCGTGCCCCGGCCCGCCCCGCCCTCGGCTCCCCGCGCCGCCCACCCCTGCTGGTAGCCAATTCCAACAGGGCCCCGTCAGCCTGAGGACGGCCCCCCCCACCCCGACGGACGCCCCGACTGAGCGGCGCTGGCGGGTGGGGGCGCGGCGGGCGCCTGAGCCCCCGGAGGAGTCGGGGCCTCTGTGCGAGACGGCGTCCCCGCCCGGTCCGGCCGGCCTGGGCGCAGGTCCCGGGTGCGGGGGAGGCGGTGCCCCCGGGGCCGGGGCGGGGACTGGGCTAGCGCAGCGGGGCGGCCCCACTGCGGCCGGCGCGGCACAGCTCGGCCGGCTCTGGGCCCCGAGTGTCGGCGCCGCCCATGGCCGAGGTGCCGGAGCCCGCGCCCGCGCCTGAGCCGGAGGCCGGGCTCGCAGAGCGCGCGGCAACCCGAGCCCTGGAGACGCCAGGCTGGGAGGCGCCGGAGGACGCGGACCCCCAGGTAGGTGCCGCCCGCGGGCGCCCCGGGCGCGGGGCCCGCAATGGGGCCTGGTGGGGGCGCAGAGGAGGGCGCGATGCCGCACTCCCAGCTGGCCTGCAGCTAGGCCGGGGGAGGGGGGTGTCCCACCGCCGGACGTGGGAAAGTACACTTTCCAGGAGGGCTGGAACCCCCACTTTCTTCCCTGCACCCGCGGGAAATGGGAAAGTTTACTTGGTTCATCCGGGGGGTCGCCTATGACTCAAGTCGTTTGGGGGTTTTGAAACACACACACACACACACAAAACCTTTCACTTTTCAGAGCCCGCAGAGGAACCCTGGGATTGAAGGACAAAAATGCATGCCCATAGATGAGTCCCCCAGGGTGGGACCCTGGGCACCCAAAGGGCAGGGACGTGGGGCTGGACGCGGGGGTGGCAGAGGCCTGCTGGACCCGACCTGAAGGCACTTGTGCGGCTGCATCTCTCATCCTGCCCTCTGAGAGTTGTTTCCTGAATTTGTCTCGGTTCCACTTCAGCCCGGAAGTTATGAGATCCGACACTATGGACCAGCTAAGTGGGTCAGCACGTCGGTTGAATCTATGGATTGGGATTCTGCGGTCCAGGCTGGCTTTACAAAACTCAACAGCTACATCGAAGGCAAAAACGAGAAAGGTGAAAGCCATTGACTTTGAAATTATGTATATTGTGGGTGAGTCCCATGGTACAGTTGTGAATCATCCCTTATTAAAGAAAGATCTTAATTAAAGAAAAATAACCGCTTTGTCAAAGCTTAATGCTTCCACACATGGGCCCTCCTCAGGATGCTTAGCTCCAGGATGGTTGTTCTTGAAAGTTCCCCAGCCTGATTTCCTCTCTGCTTCTACAAGATGAGCATGGGGGTCATGACCCTCCCCCCTTCTCATGGCCAATGCTTCCAGATCATGTGAGCCAAAAGTGACAAAGGACAGAAGTTCCAGAATTTCATGATACAAGCTCTGTATCTGCTGCTACTTCTATTTGGGGAGGTCACTTAGCTTATGGCTTGTCACTGGCCTCAAGCTGATGGGACCCAGAGTGACCCACATCATAGATAATAGATAGATAGATAAATAGATAGATAGATAGATAGATAGATAGAGGACTGGATCATGTGATCTCTCATTTCCCTTCCATCCCCCAAATGGTAGAGCCAATTAATCCCAAAGTATCAATAACACCGAAACTGTGTAAATGATGATAGCTAAGTAGTGGCCTTATATTTTCAAAAAGGTGAATCATGTCCACACTATAACATCAAATACAGTACAATCAAAAATAGCAGGCTGAATGAAGTGGTCAGAAGGCGACGTAAACATGTTGTCATTCTTGCCTGTGTATTTAAGTATGTGTTTTTATGAACAGAGATGAAAATACAGATGACAGCCCCAGTGACAAGCTACGTGGAGCCGGGGTCCGGCCCTTTTAGTGGATCAACCATTACCATTTCCCTGTACATCCCTGCCGAGCAGCAAGCCGATCCGCCCAAGCCCTCGGAGTCAGGTGTCTTCATTGAGGACAGAGCCGAAATGACTGTGTTTGTACGGTACGTGGTGGATAATTTATAGCCCTGCCGGCTGCTCGTTTGACTGGCGTGCACTTGCAGCTTAGCTCCCGTGCAATTTCCACAGGCTTTTCACCTTCCAGAACCACCGTTCTCCTGCATTTCTTGGTGTCTCCCTGCCTGCTGGGTCACAAAGGTGCCTCATGCCTGTCACAGAATATAATCAAACCTGAAAAGAATATTGAGTACCTTCCTCCTGGAAGACAAAATGCAGATGATATACAACGGCATTGTATGCCTGTCCTTTACTTGAAATCCAGTTAGGCCTGAAAGAAGTCCCTGAAAACCAGGACATGTATGTTAGCGGCATATCAGATGGATCATATCTCCTCTTTGCTGTCCTCCCCTTCACCGCCGGCGTGGTAAGCCGATACTTGTCTACTTTCTCAACCTCCATGTGCTCCTGAACGGTCATAGCCTGCTACAGTCCCCACCAGCTCCTTGAAAATGCCCTGGCCACGTGTGACTAGTGCCCTTCCCCTTGCCACATGACTTGGGTCCTCTCCCACGCGGCCCCTGCAGCCTCTGAGGGAGGATCATTCTGGTCCCGTGATGCTGGTTGGTCCTTGAATGTTGAGAGTGGCATGCTCTTGTCCCCCTCGTCTTGGTGCCTCCCTTCCCATCCCCACCCTGGGGTTCTCTGTTGCTGTCCCATGACGGAGCGCCCTTTCCTAACTGTTGCCTCAGCTACCTGTGTCTGAGGGTGTTCAAGTCTCACAAAGGTTGAACATCTCCATTCGGGGAAGCGTCCTTCCCCAAATCCCCACGCCTTTTCCGCTCCTTGGTTCTGGTCTCAGTACCCAATAGAAATGGCTTACCCAGGAAGGTCTTCATCAACATCCTCTTCCCTGGCAACAGCTCCCCATCCCCCATGGTTATTTCCTCCTTGGGACAGAGTTCAGTCATCTGCGTGTGACTCAGTGCTCAGTCCAGCCCCGGCACTCAATGGGTATTCAGAGGTATCTTGCTCTCCAGGGAATTCTTTGCACGGCAATAGTCTCCCACTTGTCCTTGCTGCTACCAGTCATCCTTCTCGCTTCCCGCACGCTGGAGCCCCGCGATCTCTCTTACAGCCACCACTTCCCCAACATGTTCCACCTTTCAAAAAACAATCTCGGCTGGCATCCTTTTGCTTCCAGGATGAACTCTAGATGGTTCCCATGAGGCATGAGGCCCACTGTATCCACTGAGTGGTTCTCCACGGACTGGCCAATCCAGCCTGGGTCATGCCACGCTCCCCCACAACTGTCTGTTTACCTTTGACCCAGGAGCTGGTGGCGCAGTGGTCACTTGCTAGCCCTTGGAGCCCACCAGATTCTTCGTGGGAGAAAGATGTGGTAATGTGCTTCCATACATCCCTAGAGCATGGGCAACCCTGGGGAGGGGCCAGGGCAGCCCTGTTCTCTCCTGCAGGATGGCCCTGACTTAGAATGGATGCCAGGGGGTTCTTCTTTTACCTTGGAGTTCAAACACGTCGCTCAAGTTTCCCTTGCTCAAAATGTATACCACATTCTCCCATACATAACAGGCACCTCACCTGGATTTCCCCCCTACAAGCTACACACTTCCCACGCATTCATTTTCTATACGTGGGCACTTTGTGCAGTGGGTGTGTGATAGGTGAAACTATGGTGGCCACACCAGTCCCGTTTGCAGGAGAATTGACTTTTAACTCTCGGTGACCATTCGTGTGCAGGGCAGAACTGAACTTCACTGATGGTCAGGGCTATGACTTGAAGACGTACATCACCAGGCCTTTCTTCCAAGGTACCTCTGGGTGAACTCAGACTTTCGGTTGGCAGTCAAGCGTTCAATTGGCACCCAAAGACTCCTGTCTCCTCAGTGCTTGCCAATCTCAGAGAGCTGCTGGGAGCATGAGGGGAGTTGTTTACATCAGACTTCGAACATGCACTTGGCAGTTCTACTAGCTCCAACTTCTTTTCTGCTCCTCGTAGAAAATCTGTTTTTGTCCATGGCAGAAAGCCTGTGTTCATCCTTCAGGCACGGAAGCCACTGCTCCTACCTAGCTCTCTGCTCGTTCAGAGATCCGTGCGGTCTGCCCTGACTGTCATGCCGTGTCACCCAGAGTAGAGGGAGCTGTTTCTGGGCTGGTAGGAGTCCCGGTGGCAGAGTAGGTGAAGCATAGGAGGTTAAGACCTTGCTCACTGCAAGGTCAGCAAAAGCCACCCGCTGTTGCGAGAGAAATAAAGGAAATTGAGTGCTCTCATAAAGATTTGCGGGCTGGGAAACCGCAGGGAGCAGTTGCAGTGTGTTCTCTCGTCTCGCACGGCTGTGAGTTGGCATTGACGTCAGGCCCTGGGTTGGGGTGCTCTTTAGACGGTACGTTCCTCCAGAGTGGGTGGGCATCTTCTGGTGTGCGTGTCCCTGAGCTCCGGGCTCGGCCGGCACCCTGTGGGGTGTGCGCTTGTGTTAGGCTCGGTTTTCTGAAGGAACAAAACCAGGACACGCAGCTATGCATCAGAAAGAAATCTATCTCAGGAGAGAAACATCTCTGAAGACAATGGTCCCCACAGCCTCAGCCTCCAGTCTGTGGTTCAGACGCTAGCGGGGGCCCCTTCCTGACTCATGCAACTGCCAACCAAAACAAGGCGACTGCAGGCAGATGGGAGCAGAGTTGAATGAATCCAAGGGGTCCACGCCAGCAGGGAGAAAGAGAAAAGAAAAGCGAAAACTTCTTTTTATAGATATCAAATAGGGGCTGAACTCCGGTGGCGTAGTGGTTGAGTGCAAGACTGTGGCCCACTGGCTTGGCAGTTCAAATCCAGCAGCAGCTCTCCAGGAGCAAGGCTGGGCCTCCTACTCCCACCAGAGGGTAGTGATGCCCCCCCCCTATTAAAACAAACCAAAAAAGATATCAAATAGGCCACACCTTCCAGGAGACAGGCTCAGGTGAAGGCCAGAGTGAGAGGTTGCCAAGTGGACACAAAACCTGCCCAGGGCAGTGCTGACTAAAGCAGGACTTCCCTGGGTGTACCCTCACACAGGTAGAGAATACAGTTTCTAATGAAGGCATTCAAGATTTGATTTAGGTACAATGTACTAAACTATGGCTAATCATACAGAAGCAAGGAGTCACAAGACTTTCTAATGGTGAGTCCAGGTTTTCTTAGCTCTCTGCCATGTTTGGTTGTGCACACACATCCAGCCAGCCATGTTGGGTTGTGCACACACATCTACACAGCTGTGTTTGGTTGTGCACACACATCCATACAGCCATGTTTGGTTGTACACACATGTCCATTCAGTCATGTTTGATTGTGCACACACATCCATACAGGCCTTCATACCCATACACAACAAGGAGCAGAGGACACTGCCTGTCATGAATCCTTAGATGTTGTAAACGGTCAAGGCTCCATGGCTGACAGAAAGGTTGGAAGTTCAACGACACTCAGAGGTGCCTTGGATGAAAGGTCAGAAGAGCCACTTCTAATACGTCAGCCCCCAGAAACTCTAGAAAGCTGAGTTCTGCTCGGACACCCATGGGGTGGCCTTGAGTCTGAATTCACCTGCTGGCAACTGGTGTTTCTGTTTTGCTTCTCGTGTGTATGCAACGGATGATTTTATGGGTAGACATCATTGACTGAAAGCGACATAGTCCATATCTTAAAGTGCTTTTGCTTTATTGGAAGCCAAAGGCCAGGCTGATCTTTTCCAACAGCGAGTTGCTAACAAAACTTACACTCAAGTGAGAAAATGAGGGCTGTTTTTGTTTCCAAGAGTTTCTTCTTAACTTTCAGAATGGAAAACACTTTGTTAACATGTAAGCAACACAGCCACATCAGTGTCTTAGTTTAATTTGAGCATATTCCTTCAAAACCTGCACTTAAGCTTGCATTTCCCCTCACACACTTTCAGTGCCCAGATTTTTCCTGTTCTTTCTCCCAACACTCCTAGACCAGCCTCCAGACTGCCTCCTGCATTTGGCCTCACCCTGACAATCTAGTCTCCCATCTAGCTGGCCTTGTTCTTTCCAGACCGGATCCAGTTACTTTTCTGCTCAACAGCCTTCAGCATAATCACAGGAGGCGTAGGATGAGACACAAGGCCCTTTCATGGGCTCAAACTCACTTTCTGGACTCATTTCATGGCTCACTTTGAACATACTTTGTGTTTTTGGACACCTGTTCTTTATTGAATTATCCCCTCCTCATTGAGGTGCCCCCTCTTTCTAGCAAAACCACCTGCTGGCTTAATCAACCACCCTCTTCTCTGACTCAGCCCTCCCAATGTTCCTGCAGTCCTTAGACCCTATCTAGACTAAGGTTTCTGGGGCAGGAGAGAAAGAGAGAGAGCAGCTGAAACATTGGCCTCCTCCATTAAAGTATAACCTTGTAGAGGTCAGAATGCCATCATTTTCATCTTTGGCCCAGTGCCTACCCTTTTTCTGAGGAAAGACAGAAAGGGGAAAGTAGGGTAGAAAAATCGAGAGTCTCAAAGGGGGCTCTGTAAGCTGATGATAGTGACTCCTCATTAGCTCCGGCCCCTTCTGTTGAAAGGCAGAAGCTCCAGCATTTCCCCTGCTCTCCTTGAATCGACAGTTAAGCAAGATCCCAGGTGACTTGTGTGCACAGTCGAGTTTGAGAAGCACAGGGTTGGAGGCTTCAGAAAGTGTCCCTGGCAAACGTTTCTGACAACAGATGGGGACACATGCCCTCTGCTGGACCTTCTGGGGGTGCGCGAGGCACCGTGTGGGGTGGGAACAGAGGAGAGAAGGGGGTGGCTTTGAAAGGGCTGTGCCCAGCTTTCCAGGTAACAACCCTGACTTTTTCTTGCAGTCTGGCCTCCGCTGTGGCTTGAGCCTCCTCACCGAACTGACTCACTGTCTCCTTCGTAGGTCTTTTGATGGATTCTCCAGTGCCCAGAAGAACCAAGAGCAACTCTTGACGTTGGCAAGCATTCTGAGGGAGGAAGGAAAGGTGTTCGATGAAAAGGTTTACTACACAGCGGGCTACACCAACCCTGTGGAGTTGCTTAATAGAAATAACGAAGTGTGGCTGATTCAGAAGGATGAACCCTCCAAAGAGAATGAGTGAGAAAAAGCGGAAGGCTCCGCTGTAAGCCAGGGGCAAAACCACCATTTAAGAGCACTGTTGACAGACACCACCTACAAATAAAGTGTGTCTCTCCTGCTATCGCTTCTTTCCAATGTGACTCTTGACTGACTGGGACTTTTTCTAGAGTGGCAGGTAGGATACCTGGGATCTTAGTCTGCAAAAGCATCCTTCTGTGGGGGGTCACTGGGGATATAGGCTGATATCCCCTTCTTTCCTTCATCACAGTGTAGCTGGAAGTTATCCTCACCAGAGAGTATCAATACACAATGCCTTGTGGAACCATAAGGCCAGTCTAGCTGGATGTGAAATTCAGATTGTCTCTAATGACTGCTGCCACTCACACCTCTCTGGATCCTTCTTACCCCACCCCCCACCCCAACACAGAACAAGCTGACTCTGCAAATCTAGAGTGTTGATAATATGAGGGGACTTCAAAAATTTCAAAGCCCTCTGTGAACTGATGGTGAGGATCTGGGTCGTGCCGTAGTGACAGTTGGGCTGGTAACTGCCAGGCTAGTGATTTAAAACACCCACCAATCCCTGGGGAAAAGATGAGGCTTTCTGCTCCCTTAAAGAGGTACAGGCTCAGAAACCAGAGGCAGTTTTTAGAGCAGTGGTTCTCAACCTGTGGGACATGACCCCTTGGGAGTCAAATGACCCTTTCACAGGGATCGCCTGATTCATAACAGTGGCAAAACAACAGTGATGAAGTAGCAATGAGAATAATTTTATGGTTAGGGGGGTCACCCCAACATGAGGAACTGTATGAAAGGGTCACAGCATTAGGAAGGTTGAGAACCACTGTCTTATAAGGTCACTATGTGTCAGAATCAACTCTGGTGGTGAGTTATTATCTGGTAGAGGATGCATATTTGATACTAAGCATCTCTTCTGTTAGGACACCCCTAAAAAGCATGTTTCTTTGAAGAAATGCATATATACTCAGACTTGGCAAAGGTAACTTGAGGGCCGACAGGAGTATTTCTCAAGGGCATTTAAAAAGGATGGGTTAGTCAAAGAGTGGGCTGCTCAAAAACCAAGGGTATGTTGGAGAAGACTTGTCCTCGAGATCCGAGAGTCACATGCATGCGGGCATCTGAGAGATGGTCACTGGGCAGGACACGGCCTTCGCTGCGGGCATGGAGCCTGAGGGTTGAGGAGTGGGGACATGAGCAGGCTGTCCCTGAAGCGAGGCTTTCCAACAGCTGTCCCTGAAGCGAGGCTTGCTGCTCTGCATGTTTTGTGGAACCCATATGTTATCAGTAGTGAAAGGCATTCTGAATAAAATGAAAAAAAATTTTTTTTTAATTTTTACTGAATTAATAGGACACATACGTTCCAAGAGGTCACTGCCTAAGTGCTAAGGATCAGGCCTATTTTGTTAGCTGCCTCAGTTAGACCCCACCAGGTGGCAGCATGTACTAAAAATGGGCATAGCGGCTTCCCATTAAACCGGAGCCACTGCTGCTGAGTCAATTGCAACTCATAAAAGACCCTATAGGGTGGAGTATATCTGCCCTGTGGGGTTTCTAAGCCTTTGTAAATCTTCACAAGAACAACCTTACTGTATGCTGCTGAACTGCTGGTGGGTTTGAAGGCCTGACTTTGCTGTTAGCTTCCAAAGCTTACCCAACAGCACATCAGGTGCCCCAGGACTTTCAATGCTATACATGTTTTGTGGAAGCAAGCTGCCACAGCTTTCTCCAGTGAAGTGACCAGTGGGTTTGAACTGCTGGCTTTTTGGTTAGCAGCCAAGCACTGTGCTGCCAGCCAGCCACGCCCCGAACACATCCACTCCGTCAGATTGATTGCAACACACACTGACCCCCGTAAGACAAAATAAAACTGCCCCTTAAGGTTTCTTCAACTGTAACTTGCAGTGGGTATAGACAAAATTAATTCCCTCCCCTGGAGTGGCTAGTGGGTTTCAACCACTGACTTTGTCGTTCACAATCCATCACGCCTCCCATTGTGCCACCAGGTCCCCGCCACTACATGGAGGTGTCCCAGGTCAAAAGGGCTAAGTAGGGACCGCTTGATTGCATATCCAGAAAAAATCACTTCCATGGGATTGTCGCATTCAGTGGCAGAGAGAATGGGCCAGGAAATACTTCAGCATCTCTTTAGCCTTAAGATTATATAACTCTTAAAATTTAACCTCTAAAGAATAACTTATAGCTCTTGTATTTATGAAATGTCTTCAAAGAGCAGCTCTCAGGACTCCCCCTGGATCACCCCATTCAAACTTAAGAACCTGTGAGCTGGAAGGAGGATGTTTTGAGAGTGATGATGGCAACAAGTGTGCAAATGAGGCCTGCATACAATTGATGTATGTATGGATCCTGAGGGGAGGTGTGTGAGTACCCAATAAAATGATTCATTTAAAAAAAAAGGGGAGAAGGGGAAAGAGCTTTTTTTTTTTTTAAAGAGGAGCTTATACCAAGGGCTTAAGTGGAAAATGTTTGGAAATGTGTGCAAATGTGCTTGATACAGATGATATACTGGATGTTATAATAGCTGCAAGAGGCCCCAATAAAATTATTAAAAAAAAAAAAAAAAAGAAATGAAGACGCCATTAAAAGTGGGGTCTGTACAAATCATTCCAGGAGAAAAAGAACCTGTGAGCTGAGTCTTCTCATTTCTATTTGACAGCTGACAAATGGGGCACAGAGAGGTCAGCGAGCTGTCTGTAAGGGTGCAGGTTGGTTGGTACTCAGGCAGTCTTGATTCCAGGGCCCAGCCTCCTGCAGCACTCAGTGGGCAGGGACTACGTGGTGATGGTCATCCTGAATACAAAGAATCACATGACTGGCATGCCTGGGTTATCTTCTAGGTTGTACTTCTTGGTATCAAACAAGCTGCATTTCTGATTAGGTCTGTAAAGTTTTATATTTCAGGCAATTATTTTCCAGTGATATTATAGGTGTGAATTAATGCACTTCTTGACGCCTTTCATTTGTATGTGTGCCCCCCCCCCCGGACATTTATTTTATGCAAATCTAACATCATTCATTAAAGAACATTTTCTAGCCCTCCTATTGATGAAGATCCATACCGCTTTCTTCCACTTACCTATATAAAACATGTAGCTATATAAAATATAAAATATAGCTATATAAAATACCTCGGGTGCCATTAGTTCAACTTTAAATGATAGCTTATGTTTGATGACTAAGATTCTGTTGCACTGCATTTGTATACACACAAGAATGAGCCATTTGTATTTGGTGGCCAACCCTGCAGGAGTGGCCAAATCTCATGCCTCCCTACTTCAGTGTATTTTTGTAAATGCACGATGCTAACTTTTCTGTCCAGTAACACATGAAAATAATAAACTTGACATAACCAGATGTAGGAAAATTACTCCCCAGGGGAAAGAGCAGTAGGCAAACTCAGATGGGGCTGGCTAGCCCATGCTCTCAGACACATTCAGTTAAACATGGATTTCATATGATTCACCTCAGGATCTGCACCACCCCCCCTTTCCTGAAATTACAAATTAAAGTTTGGGTTGTTTGGGGTTTTTTTGGCTCCAAATTGATCAACCCAATGATATTTTCATGCCAAATCAATTATTTTAACTATGTACATAATATTGATCAAAAAATACCCCTTATTTCCACATGGAGGGATTTTTCATCTCTACATTAAGTGCCTTCCCAGATGTGATTTCAAGGCTAAACTTCAAATGGATGCTCTGATGCGCTCCTTGTTCTCACGGTTGCTCCAGCCAGTCACACCTTTCCGCTCACCTGCAGTCTCGCCCCGGGTCTATACTCCCGTGAGTCCGTTCACTTTCTGCCAGCTCTTCCTGGCACCATCTTTGCTCTCCACCTGCTACCCCTCTTTCCAAACTCGGCCCCCTCAAGGACCTCCTGTAGGATAATACTTGCCATGGTTCTCTTACCTTGATGAACACATTCCTCTAGGAAGAGTTTTCCCATGGCCTCCTCAGTTGTGTGGAGGTAGTGCAGGAGCCATGAGAGAGAAGTACATTGAACAGCCTCCGCCTACCACTGGACTTTCCATGGGCTTCTGCTGGTTTTTAAAAGCTTGTGGTTGGTTAAGAAGTCTGAAAGCAGTTCATCTCAGCTCAGTGCACGCTCCATTCCTCTCTCACCATCACCTTGCTGGGCCGGTTGGCTATGCCACGCACAACCGATCAAACCTTTGGGGCCCAGGGGATTTGCATGGACTGAATTTCCAGAAGCCAAGACTCAGGTCTTTCTTCCTACTGGGCCTTCACTCGGAAGCTCTGTTGGAGTCAGTTCTGCATCTGACGCAGCCCACGAGTATATCTATGGGCAGGTGTGTGATAATGGTACAGGACAGACAAGGGTCAGGAATCAAACATGAAGAGGGGGAATTCTACTAAACCGTCATGACACTCAGGCAGCACCGAACCCCCCCAAAAAACCCGTGTTCCCGTCTAATAAGCCATTGAAATGTCATTCCTTCTCATTCATCCTGAAAGAAGTCACGAGGGAGTTCCCACTAGGTTCTAGAGATAGCAGTGGGGCTGGGATGTCATACCAGCAAGTGTAATCCTAAAGACCCCGTCGGTGAGAACCTCATCCCCAAACCCCACCTCACTGCTCAGGCTTCTCCATGCTCCACCTTTCTGCTGAGAACCTATCCGGCCCCTGCGTTCATGAACAGCCATTCTAGTTCACGTTCACATGGGATTAAATTTGTCTTGATAGTTAAGGACTATCAAGAATGGAAATGGGGTGATAAGCTAGGGCAGCGGTTCTCAACCTTTAGGTTGCAACCCCCTTGCAACCAATAGCAAAACTACCAGAATGAAGTAGGAACACAAGTAACTTTAGGGTTGGGGGAGGGGGGGGTCACCACCACCTGAGGAACAGTATGAAAGGGTCGAGGCACAAGGAAGGTTGAGGACATTGGTGCAGAGGTTGATGGAGCATGCCTGGTGGACACACTATCAGCAGAGCGGAGCGGAGGTTCACCGGCATGATGTCCTCGAAGCTGGACTGAGAAGTGAGGTAACAGGTGCACAGTGATCAGGGATTCGTGTCTTAGGGATCTGGTGCCGCTACAGCAGATCCACCACCCGAGAGGGGATGGCTTTCCCAAAGAGAAACCATTCTCTCCAGGGCTGGAGGCGAGAAGGCTCATCTCAGGGCAGCAGCTCTTAGAAAAGGCTTTCTTCACTGTCAGCTAGAAGGGCAGGACTTTGTGTCCTTCCAAAAACCCTGAGGCCTTTGTTCCCTATGGAGCTCCATGTGTGCTGGCTTTGGCATTCTCCTGGGTCCAGGAAGCTCACACCTGGGTAAAGAGGAGACACTCTGGCCCAGAGGGTGGTCCAGAGGTCCCCCTTTTTCTCACTTGTCTCTCTCTGATCATCTCTCGTAAGACAAAATGCGAGGCCAACCACATCCCCCCAGGAAAAAGGCTTTGTGTTCTCAGATCAGGACTGTGCCCAATTAAAGCTGTTGTACCCCCACTCAGATCCCCTTACCATGGCCCGACCGATCCTGTCGGACCACATCATGGAACAGGAGCAATCCTTACCTAGCTGTCAAACCACCAACAAACGTACGGTGGTTGATGTTAAGTGCCATTGAATTGGTCGCGATCCACTGTGACCTTGGGACAACAGAAGGAAATACTGCCCAGTCCAGGGCCATCCTCATCACGGTTGAAGCCACTGGGTCTATCCATCTCATCAAGACGCACAGTCCAGCCACACGGACGGGTACTTGGGGAGCAGCCGAAGACAGAATTCAACCCTGACAATTGGTTCAGGTAGTAGCTCATTTGCTGTAGTGCAAGTACGGGCGTTTCTGGAATCTGAAGGTGCAGCAGGCAAGTCTGAGGAGATGGGCCCCTCATGTGCATGTGGAAGAACAGTTATATTCAGCACACAGCTGGGAGGGGTGCGATTTGCCAGCAGACTCCAGCACTTGCTTTCTCAGAGCTCACCTCCGACTGGAGAGAAGGCACACTGTTCCCAGTGGGTGCCTCACTCATGTCTGAACAGAGTGCTCTCACAAGGACCTCGTCATTCCTGCTCACCTCGGGACCCTTCTAGCCTAAAGTGACCAGATGTCCCGCTTTTTAACAATGTAACAACGTCCCACGGTGTTTTAAAATTAAAATAAATATATTACAATACTATTTTGTGTTCTGTGAAAATTTTTGTTGCTCCCTATTGACCAAATTTTTAAGCAAGGAACCTCCTCCCCGGTCAATGGTGTCCCGCTTAAAATCTGGTCACTTTATTCTACTCAGCTCTCTGTTCCAGTGGGGAGCCAGAGGCCTGAACATGGATGATAACCTGAGAACTCCCCTGCCCACGACATTCATTGAACTCTTAAGCTTCTCTCTCCCCATCAAAGTGGCACCGTTGGGAGCAGAGTGGTCAGAACACAGGTGCTGCAACCAGGCAGGGTTGCCCGCTGTTTGGGTGCTGAGGAGGCGGCGTGCAGTCTGCACTGTGCGCAGGGAAGCCGCCCAGTGATGAAAAGCTAGGCTAGAATGGCCTGGCAATGGCTGGAGGAGGATTTGGCGTTTCCAATGTCAGAGGTGAGTGTCCCGGGGAATATCAGGAAAGTGGAACTGAGCAGTTGTCTTGATGACCTGCAGGTCCATCATGAGACCCTGAGGTCAAGTAACTAACATGAAATAGGCGATCTTGGAAAGAAGTACTTGGCGCAAACAGAAGGCACCCGGAAGCTGGAGACCAAGCTCAGCATTTGAAAATAGTAGCTTTCTTGGAATTCCAAATTAAACCAAATATTTGAGATGTTTCCAAAAAAATCAAAGTGGGTGTCATCGATTCCAAATCATTGTGTATGTCAACATGCTGATAGGTTCACATTCGGTCATTTTATAGTGACTGACCCCAGAGGACAGAGTAGAACTATCCTTGTGAGTTTCCAAGACTAATTCTTTATGACTAGAAAACTCTCATCTTTCTCCCACAGACCCCTTGGTGGTTTTGAACTGCAGACCGTGGGGCTAGCCACCCAATGTGCATCCATTACACACGCCAGGGCTCCTTTTAGGTACTTCACCATCTTGAAAAACTGGCTGTCCTTGCTCTTGTTATCCGGCTTGGAATGCCTTCCTTGTGCCACCTTTCTCGGCTGGCGAAATCTTCATTCGTAACTCAGCTACCTTGCAGTCGCTATCTCCCCCATCAGATGCAGTGAAATGACCTCCTTCTCTGAGGATTCATTATTCCAAAACCACAGAGTGAGTGGGAAGTGCTTCACCCTTGACAGATGTTACTGATGGACTCCACTCCTTCCTCCTCCACCAGACTTAACACACGGCTCTGGTCTCGCTGGTGGCAGTTCTGTCTTCAGTCGCCGCTCCCCCCCTCCCCCCCGCGCCATCCCCTTTGTGCATCTACGATGAAAGAAGCCACAAGCAGATGGTGACCATATAAGGACCCTGGAAATGCAGACTGATGCCTATGTTTTGTTTAGCTGAAAAGTGTCATATGGCCCGCTTAACAACCCGGTGGGATGTGAGATGCGCTATTTTGTTGGGCATTGTGACTGATTCAATTGTGTCCCCCCCAAAAGAGGCTAAAGGCACACTCCCACTCCCCAGTACCTACATGGGAAGTCAGACTCTACGAGATGGGTTGTCTGTTAGCACGAGGTCCTACTGAGGACCCAAACCATGAAGCCTTGGCCATGGTTCTACTCCCACTAAGGTTGAATCTTCAGGATGAACTAGGACTGTACCTCAGGGTTTCTTGGATCATATCTTGACAGAACAGATGGCCTTATCTTTCTCCTATGGAGCAGCAAGCGGGTTTGAACTGCCAACCTTTTTACTGGCAGCTCAATGCTACAACCCACTTTGCCAACAGGGCTCCCAATGAGTGGTGTCCTGTAAGAGAAACAGGTCGAGAAAGAAGGGACACAGATGGGTGGTAACTGCAGACAGAGGGTTTGTTTGGCAGATTTCCCCCCAGAGCACAGTCCAGTTTGCTCCCCAATTTCAAACGCCCAGCTTCCAGAACAGAGACAGGTCTTATTCTATTCGCCTAAAGCCACCAAACTTGTGGTACTTTTTGGCAACCCTAAGAAGTGAATCCAGATACAAGCCCCTCCCCGCCCCCCAAAACAACCCCATTTTCAGACACTGTATCAAAGGAGAATATAGGTTTCACGGACAGGCAGCGGGGCCTGCCACAGAGGTGAGGGCTTCTCCTGTACAACCACTTCGACAAGAGGACTCTTCTGCAGGACTGCTCATGACTGGTATGTCCTTCCCATTAGGTTTAAAGCCCCTTCATGGTAGCTGATGCACCCACCTCCATCTCTGAGCTCTCACGTTCTCACCTAGCACATGGGAAGTGTTTATTCAATCTTTCTGCATTGCTAAGCACATGATAGCCTAATTGAGTCACTGTCCGGTAAATACAGTTGGGCCTAGCTGGAAGGGAGTGCATTCATAGAAGCAATACAAGATCTATAGTGGGGTAGCGGGCGGCACGTTGGCCTGCGAACCACAATGTCGGCAGTTCAAACCCATCAGCCACGCGGTGGGAGAAAGATCCAGCAGTTTGTCCCCGTAGACTTTTACCACCTCAGAAACCCTAGGAAGCAGTTCTCCTCTGTGCTTAGGGTCACTGTGTGTCAGGACCAATTCGACGGCAGGGAGGTGGTTCGTCAGTTGGTCTGAAAGTAAAAGGATAGCTTAAAGAAAAAAAGACCCCAAGAATCAGATCCACAACTTTTGAAGGGCTCTCCTCCACTGCCATAGCACCAAAGGAGAGGTGCTCGTTTAACAATGGAACTTCAGCCCTACAAATAAGGATTTACATGGAAGCCCAAAACACATCCCAGCGCTTCACCCGCCTTCCTCGGATTCTCACCCACCATCTGTGGCTGCAAACCAGATCTAAACATTAAGTAGTAACTCCCTCTCTTCCCCTGTCGCTTTGAGTTCCAAAGAACGGAAAGTCCCACGGAAGATCCAATAAACATTCTCCATAAAACGGAGAAGGATGGCTATCAGGATGGTTTACAAAAAGTCATTTGTTTCTCACCCCAACACTTAGGAAAGATGGGGCAGAGGACCCTTAGCCCAGGGTCTCCTGTCTATGACTTTCTGGCTCTCAGAGTAGGAGGATGTGTTACACCAATCCTAAATTTTTTTTTTAATACAACACTGTCCGTTAACAGAAGTGAGCTCCCAGAGAAAAACCATGGGCACCACCAGCTAGCCCATGTGCCAGGCTTGAGGCTGCACTCCCATCTCTCCCGAGGTCACCCGGGCGGGTAACAGTTCTCTCCACGCTGCATTACCAGAACCATCCGTCCATACCGTATTCATATTTTATGTCAGCGGCACAGGGTATGGCTTTGGGCTTGCCTTCCTGCTGGTCCACTTCCAGGTGCCATCCGCAGTGAGGTTCTGCCTCCTCACTGGGTCGCCGCCTTCCACAGGCACCTTCTAGTCTGGGTGGATGTGCCTCTTCTATCCACCTAAGTACAAAACCATTCTGTCCAAGGAGACTTGTCGCATGACGGAAAGTGCTACGTGACCCACAAAGAGAAATAGCTCAAAGAGATACTTGACAATTGTTTTATTTCATACAAATTGAAAATGTAATAATTTTTTTCCTAAAAAAAGGAAAAAGCAAGTTTTATGGAATTCTATTCCCCAAAGCTGCCATTCCATTTGCTTTTTGCCTTGAACTTTTAGACGGTAATATCCTTATTCCCAGCAGGAAAAAAAAAAAAGCCCTCTGCTTTGGGCTAAATATCAGGTATTACTCTCTGACTGCCTGAAGGAAATGTGAAACATTTTTGTCATTCTTCAGAGAAATAGTCTTAATTGTTTAGGTCAGTTTCTGCTTGAAAGACCTTCTAAATAAAGTACAAGTATTCAAAGTTTAATAGTATAAACCTTAGGATACCAGGAGCTGGATAAGCCAGGTTTGTAATAATTTTAGTATTTCCATACTCCAAGAGAGCAATTGGCAGATGTTTGATTTGCATCCAACTCAATTGTAGTTTTAATATAGAGGTAAAGAGTCACACTATTGTCATCATAAGTCCTTCTACAGAAGACGCAGGTTCTGCTGTCGCTGAACTAACATAGAAGCGCGTCAAGGTGCAGGAGATGTCCCCCAAGTGGTATGAAAGGTTAAGGTCCTTGGCTGTTAAAGGCAAGGTTGGTGGTTCGAGTCCACACAGAGGCAACTGGGTGATCTACTAAAACATCAGTCAAAGGAAATTCTGTGGAACAGAGTTTTCCTCAGTCCCATGCTGGGTTGCATGATCTGGAATTGTCTCAGTGGCAATGGTTAATTGGATTAAGTGCAGAAAAATAAGGCTGGTGTGAGGACCCTAAGAATTACACATTCAAATAAACACAGGTTTTCTCCCCTGTTCAGTGCTGAGCTTCCAGCTGAAGAAGATGCAAAGGTAACTAAAAAGTCTTTTCAACGAGCCATGTGAAAAACAATACACAAACCAGAATGATAGTGCAAAAAAAATTCTTTTTTTTTTTTAATCTAAAAACTCCTTTCTGACCAGGGCTAATTCATCGCCAAGCCCTGCTCCTCATTGTAAGCATGTCTAACAACTGCTACCCAGCATTTTCTTCAGAGTATGATAATATAGATTTCAATAAACCCTTCTAAATTAGGACCCGTGCCTACAGGTGGCAAAAGGAAAAACACAGCCACAGCTTTTTCTTTGGTGTCACCAAAAGACTCTCTCTCTCTCTAAAAGTTAGTCCATGCCCAACTGTCCACGTGCTCAGAGATGGCCGGATGGACAGTTCAACTGTGAGGAAAACCGCTGTCAGAGGAAAAGTCCCACCCCATATGTCTGTAGTGCGAGTTGTCAAATTTCATTTTGAAAAATAAGTTTATTTCATAAGCAGGAAACACATTCCAGCAGAGGACCCCGTACTCCAGCCCGCCCCTCGCTGCCTCCCTGCCACCCCCAGGGACACACCATCAATCATTTCAGTTCCCAAAGGTCTCAGCCACTACTCGGGAGGAAAAGTCCTTGGAAAATCACCTATGTCTCTAAAAACCGGGCTACAGGTCGCCAGGATGTGGCTGGCTGGCTGGCAGCAGGCTGCCCTTAGCATGTTTGTCGTTTTCCATAGAGAAAGAGGGGGAAACCACAGCCTTCCTCCACCCCGAACCAGCCAGCGTTCTCCATCTCTCGTGACACGCCTCGTCGCTAAAGCACACACAAGCACACACGTGTACACCGTGCCTCGTGCTGAAACGGGCACACCCACCACCTCTTTCTGTCCTAGCCTGGTAAGGAGCATGCTGGTGCCCTCGCTATAAAGCAATGGCCAGTGGCTCCAGAGCCCCTCTTTATTTACAGCTAGCTTTAACTCTTTCAAGGTTCCCTATTTCTGTACACGCTGCTTGTGTGTGTCTTTTAACTTAAAAACTTGCCAAAAATGCGCACGCACACACGCACACCCAGCATTAAGCTACCAAAAAAAAAAAAGATCTTCCCCAGGAAGCACTTCCAGAAGTTAAGCTTCTACTTGCTTTTTAAGCCACAGAGCAAGTGCCAAGTGAGTGTGCCCTCACTGTCCCTACTCTGCCCTGCCGGCTACTGGGGCCACCCTCCACAACAGGGGTGAGGGCTCCAGGCCCAGCCCCCGGGATACCTAAGCAGGCCTGCCCAGCGATGTATGGCTCCTCTCCCCTCTACACCACCGGGGGAGCCACAGTGTCTGGCTTCTAACTCTTTGCTGCCGGCTGGCCTGCACACTGTGCTGGTGGGTCCCTGTCCAGGGGGCTGGCCTTCTGGTCTGGGGGCCCCAGGGCTGCTGCCTGTGCCCACAGGGAGGTGGCAGGGGCCTCGCCCCTGAGCAGGCTGTCCTCGGTCACTTCGCCCCTGGCCCCGCCGTCCAGCGAGTCCCCCCTGGCAGCGCCCAGCGCGCGGCGCGCCCTGCTGTCCGCCGGCTCCGGGGCCTCGCCCTCGCCCTCGGAGATGACCGTCATGGGGCTGCTCTGGAAGCGGTTACGCAGGCTGTACCTGCTGCTGGCGGCTGAGGGCGGCGTGCGGCTGCGCCCGTACCGCGGGCCCGAGAAGGACAGGCTGCGGGGCATCAGGCCCTCATTCTTGGCCCACTCCTCCTGGGCCCGCCGGCTCTTGTTTGGGGAGCAGCTGGACGGGCTCTCGGGGGCGTCTGCGGAGGACTCCGACCTGGACCTGTGGAACCTGGGGTCGGTGCTCTTGAGCATCTCGGCCGCCGACATGCGCGCACTTGCGTCCGAGCGGCTCCCCTTCTTCAGCAGCAGAGCCTTGAAGTTGTCGCTGCTGGTGCTGCTCTTGCGGATGCTTCTCTGAATGGAACCCACTTGCTTCGGGGAGGCCAGGGTGGGGGCGGGCCCGGTGGGCGTGACGGGCGGCGAGGAAGAATGGTTTCGCGAGGGGTCATCCTCTGAATCTTTGCGGCCCAGGACTTTCCGTTTGGATCTGAGATGGGAAAGAATGGGGAAGATGACGGTTAATTCCCACCGGGCAGGCACAGCAAAAGGTCAGAGGTTCTACCCTGCTAGACTGCCCGGAGAGAAAGCTGGGGCAAAGGGCGTCCCTAAAGACCTGACTGTGCTTGTTTTTGATCTTCCCCTTCAAGATGGGCTTGTTAGAACAGTTCACTCTTGACGATTTCCTTTGACGGCCCTAACTTAGTCTTTCCTCTTCACCTCTACTGGATTCTTTGGAAACAAATCTCAGCATGTTACAAGTACTTCAGAGAGCCCCCTGGAATCTGAATCACAGAAACCAGGATTCAATCC
>PVJH01007106.1:67023-95736 GCA_004026705.1 Nesogale talazaci | reverse complement strand
AGCACCTTGACCTGCTCTCCCTCGAAATCACCCCCGCAGACCTGCAGATTTTAAAAGAGAGGCCATTCCCCCTTCGGGCTACACTTGGTTTACAGAGGAAAGCAGAGACAGCAGCGATTAGGCTAGGGCACCCTCACAGATCGAAGCCAGGTAGAATGTCCGGGAGTCTTTAGGATTAGGAAGCGTGGCAGGATTTCTTTAGCACTGGATGAGATCCCTACGAGGAGCCCTGGGGGGCACTGTGGGCTGCTCACGGCAAGGTCAGCGGTCTGAAACCACCAGGAGAGAGACGGGCTTTTCTCCTCTGTGTAAAGCGGTGTGGCTCAGAGTGCCACAGGGACTGCTGGGATGTTCCACCCCATCCGCAGGGTCACTGGGATCTGAGCAGGCGTGGCCTCGATGGCAGTGCGTTTCAGTTCTTTGAGTCTGGATGAGAGAATCAACGTGTGGAAGGTTTGCATGTGGTTTGATTAAATTAAATTAAATTGTGGTGCAATTATTATTAAGCTGTTTGAAGGTATGTAGAATATGTGTAATCAGCGCCTGGGTGAAGGAGGCCTGGTAGCCCTATCAGGCAAGTGTTTCTAACCCCAAGGTCCGCGGTTCAAATCCACTAGCCACACAGCGGGAGAAACGTGAGGCTGTCTTTAATCATCTGTGGTGCCTACGAAGACTATTGAAAGTACCATCAACAGCTAAAAGGACTGTGTCTCAAGAAGTAAGGCCAGAGTGCTTTAGGATGGCAAGACGTCGCTTTAGACATTTTGGTCATGTTGTCAGGAGAGACTGGTCCCTGGAGAAGGACATTATGTTTGGTAAAGTGGAGAGGCGGTGAGAAAGAGGAAGGCCCTCCTCAACAAGACGGACTGGCCCCGTGGCTGCCTCCAGGACCGTGTGGTGTTCCATTCTGTTGTGAATAGGGTAGCCGTGGGTCAGAGCCGACCCACCGACATTGATCCATAACAACAAAGGGTGAGGGTGCACAGGAGTGTGAAGCTGGGCATCCCCGGCACGGTGGAGGGCCCCTTCTCCTGCTCTCTCCGAGGCCGAGGCCGAGGGGTTCCCATGCATTGGGCTAGCGCGGTGTGGAGGGTAGAATCTTCGAGTCCTTTCTACATAGTCTCTTTTCTTGCAACTTGCCTTCATGGCTCTCCTTGGTCCCCACAGAATAAAGTTCCCTCGAACTCATTTCGGTACTTAGCCATCTGCCATGCCCTGCTGTTCTGTGGAGACTCATCACCTTTATGAACCTGGTGAACGGTAGACACCAGCGCTGGCTCTCGGCTGCCTGCTTTCTATAAAATACTCGCCCCTGTTGGGAGCCGAAGATGTATCGCCACAAGGTGTCACTGCCGAGCTAGGCTACCTGGTGTGCAAGTCAACTCAACAGTAGTTCAGAGAGTTCAGTCCCCCTAACCCTAACACCCCCCCCCCCCTTTGTTTAAATTTAACATAGTATTATCTAGTACTGTACCCTTATATTGTTGTCACTTTCTTTTTGGAATTATTAATTAATTAGAAATTATTTAAATGTCACAGTTAACAGTATGATGTTTTTTCTACCCTTATTACTACTATTTTTAGTTTTGTGTGTGTATTTCATCGGGGACTCTTACAAATCTTAGAATAATCCCTCATTCAATTGTATTAAGCACACTTTTAATGTCGCCTTGCGTGTATTAAGGACATATGTTGCCGTCAACTTTTCCAAAACATGTTCTTCCTACTTTAGCCTTTGGTATCAGCTCATCTTTTCCCCATCCCTCCCCTACCTCGCCAACCTGGCGAATCCTTGATAAGTTACATATTATTATTGTTATTTCATGTCTTACACTGCCCTTTGTTTTCCTTCACCCGTATTTCCGTGATTTGCCCTCCCTCGGGGTGGGGGTGGGGGTGGAAAACAGTGTTTTCATGGAATATGTTTAGCATTTCTACCCCGTCAGAACGACCTGCCCCTGGGAGGCAAAGATAGCGAGGCTCTTTACATCCCGTGGTGTACACGTTGTCAGGAGCGAGCAGTCCCTGGAGAAGGGCATCCCGCTGGCTCTCCTCAGAAGTAGGACTCTCGCAGTGCTAGCTGCACTGGGCTCAGGTGCAGGGCCGGGCTTTGCTTGGTTCTGTTGTGCACAGGGCCGCGGGGAGGGTCACGGTGGGCGCCATGGCACCTAACGGTCACCACAGCAGCCCCGCTGAGTCGGACCTGACGCCACCGCAGCTGGCAGTAGCCACAGGCGCTAGCGAGCGAGCACATGGTTTAGTGCCATTGACTGCCCACCAGCGTGTGCCAGAAGAAAGACCTGAGCTCCAAAACTCGGCCGTGGGAAGTGCTGACACCCACGGGGTCCCCAGGAGGTGGGACCTGACCCAGTGGCATCTGGTGTGAGACACCATCGCGGGGTGGACTCCGAGGGGCCCGAATCCTTTCACTGCGTGCAGTGGCAGTGGCTCTTCACGGTGCCCAGCGCGGAGATGGACGAAGCGTCCCCATGTGCCCTGAGATGGACGAAGCGTCCCCATGTGCCCTGCTGCCGTGCTGGAGGTGGAGACGGCTGCTCCCCCGGCAACGCTGCTCAGCTTTCGCGCCTCTCGGTGCTTCCCAACGTCCCTGCCATGGGCATTCTTTACTTTTTAAAATTCACTTCGGACACTCCTGATGAGGTGGTTTACAGAGCAGACCCTCTGTGTCCATTCAGCAGTCCCTCCGCATTCGTGTCTGCTCCTCCTCGGCAGTCCCTCTGTGCGCCCGCACCCACCCTCCTCCCTCCCTCCTTCCCGTCCTTCTGGACATCGCCCTTGGGGCAGTGCCGTCCCTTGGATCATGACTGGTGGATTGTTCTAACACACGAGTGAGTTCAGTTCCAGACCTGAAGGAAAACGAAGGACCATAGTTTGGGGACAAGGGGTTCCCACCTGCCTCTGTCAGATCAGTAATTCTGGTCTCCATTCTGTTCCACGATTTTCTCCCACTCTAACCACAGGAAGCTTCGCAGAGAGTACCAGGAAGGGTGCGTCCGGTCACTGGGTTGTGGAGCCTGGCTTTTGCTCGGTCCATTTGTCCATTGGGACGATTGTCTCCATGGATCTTTTGATTTCCTTTACTCTGCTTTGCTCTGGATGGGGAGAGACCACTGTTCGTACCGTAGATGGCTGCTCAGGAGCATTGAAGATCCCAGTCACTACCCACCAAAGGAGTACATTGTCCGTGAATTTCGATATGCTAATTGACTTTGGTGTCCCTGGGCCATACCTATTCCTTTGATAGTGAGAAAAAAAAAACAAAAACGAACTGGGTGCTCACTTACAGGACAGAAAACCTTGGCATGTGCTAGCAGTGTGTTCTGACCCCTCCTCTGGTACTCATATACACGACAGTATTTGATTCCTGCCTTACCACTCAGTTCCACATGACGTCACGAGCATGGCCATGGACAACAGAAGGGGCCGCCAGGCTCTGCTGAGATGCAGACTCTGCGTGGCCAAGCTGGGCTTCTTCTCTGATCAACACCCTCACCCTAGGTCCAGCCTGCTGGACAGGAGAAAGTTCTTCACTGCCGTCGAGTTGGCTCCTGCCCAACTCATGGCAGCCCCATGCACTGAGAAGCAGAATGCTGCTCAGTCACACACCACCTCCACCCCCCATGACTGCTTGTAGAGCAGACCCTGTGGTCCACAGGTTTGTCATTGGCTGAATTTCACATAGAATCACCAGAGCTTTCTTCCTAGTCCTCCTCAGTCTTGAAGCTCTGCTGAAACCTGTTCGACATCTAACACTGCACAGGCCTCCGTCAAGTAGGGACTGTGTTGCTCAGAATGGAACACAGACCTCCCATGTGGAAGGTGGGAGTCAACGCTGAACGCCCAAGCATCAAACACATGCTCGCACACACAGGTCCTTAGAAAACAGATGGTAGCATAGCTCTTACAGAGGGGCTTGGGGAACTTGGTGGCAGAGTTGCATTATTTTTTAATTTCATTTGCCCGTGAGTGGTTTGATGATTGTGTATAACGTATGTTATACTATGATATAATATATAGTACTAACTATATATAGTTATATATAATATATAGTACTAACTATATATTAACTATATATTCTCTAACTATGTAGATAATATGTGCTATAGAGACATAGGTAAAGTAGATATATGCACTTTTCCTTAGTTGTAGTGCTGCTATTTCATGAGGTGGCTGGAACGAGACAGAGAGCTTGCATCAGCTCTTTGACTGGTCTGTGTTCTGGGGAGTACGAGGATGCGGTGCGCAGCCAGCTTAGTCATTGAGGATGGTGGCAGGAAGACTGCAGGGGCAGTGAATTATTTAATGGGACTCTTAGCCAGAGTCTCTAACTTCCACCAAATGACCTTTCCCTGCATGGGTGTGGTGAGAAGGTGGGGGGAGATCCTGGTTGGGTTCACCTGTGACTCTGAATGGGATTCCCTTCGAGGCCATCCTGTTGCACATACATTGAGTCCTCTGAGGAGTAGGAAGAAGGCTGCAATTGCCAGCTGGAGTGGAGTGTCCTTTGGCCCTGAAGCCCCTGCACAGCAAATCTCCTGGATGGAGAAGACAGCTGTAATCTCAGAGGAGCAACAGCAGCAGAACCAGGAGCCAGAGTAAGGAACAGAGTGGTGGACTTCGTAGCTAGTACAGTAGCAAGAACAAGTACAGCTGAGTGCTTTAATGATGAAGACTGACTTGCAGAGTAGGGAACCACTGGGTACTTAATTGGGAAAGTGGGCTTGCTGACCCACTGAGGTGGAGCCGAGTGCCTTCAGGCTGGACCTTTAATTCAGTGGGCTGGGTTTCCTGACCCACTGAGCTTGAGCTGCCTGTGGGTTGAGGCTCACTTTGCAGTGGTATACCCCCGTGAGCATTTCTTAGCAGACGGGAAAGAATTTTGTAGCATGTCCCAATTAAACTCAACCCTGAGCATTTCTCACTGGCATTGCAACAGTTAACTTTCTGAGTAAACCCTTTCATCACGAGTTTTGTCTGTGAGGTCTGCGTAGCCATCGCAATGGATATTGGACGGTAGCGAGGAAAATGAGAGAACATTCAACGCTCACAGTCACCTTTGCTGTGCGGGCACTGGAGCGAGACACTGTTTGGAAAGAAAGCACATTGTTCTGTCTCTGCAGAACTTTGAGTTCGCTCGGGAACACGAAGGATTTTGCTTCCATTTTTCTGGGTTCCAGTATATGTTTTCATATCTGCCAGAAGAGGAGAAGCCCGTGAAGAGATGGTGCTCAGATGGGTACCAGAGCAGACAGGAAGCCCACTTGCCACCACTCTGCCTTTCACCCCTGCAGAGCTGGTTGCCCATAGGCCCCTGTCTGCTCAAGATCTGGGAAGCATTTGTCTTGTGGTTTCTCTCCCCCCACCCAAGCGACCCTGCTTGGGATTCATGTAGGCGTTCATTGTGGCCGATAGCTAATTGCGCGTCCAGGGGTCCCCGAGTAGGAGAGAGGAGACTGGATGTTGCCAGGAGTCTGCCGAGGGGGCTGGATCGTGTTACTTCACTCAGGGATCAAGACATAACTGTAATGAGAAGGGACAACTTGGTTGTGGTGGAGTTGTGGGATAGGTGATCCACATTCAAGATTAAAGATAGCTCTAAAATTCCATTTTCTTTCAACACAATTCCTTGCTGTGGAACACCCCCTCCCCCTTTAAAGACAGGTGAGAATCATTTTGATATTTGCAAACATTTATATATATATATATGTATATATTAAAAACAATAAACAAACCCCTCTTGTAGAATCCTTTTTACCCAGGGAATTATTTTTCCAGGGTCGTTTCTTTTATGAAGGAATTTACCCTCAGTTGTACCACGTGGTTTGTGGTTCTTATTCCTCTTTCTATAAAGAACCACCTCAATTCAAAAACGTTGGGAGTGCCTAAGACACGGTGGCAGTTTCTGGAAAGACAGCAGTCTGTCTTCTGTCTGTAGCATGCTGTCTGCTTCGGTCTACATCAGGCTTTTATTTGGGATTTTTCCACAGTGGCTGTGGGACTGGTTGGGGAGGGTGCTCACCCCACTGAAGAGGCGCCTGTGTTTTCTGATGCATCAATTAGAGTTGTCCAGTTAGAGCAACACCTTGCTTGCCTTTTATTGATTACCATGATATTGGTCCTGGGACCCTTCCCCCATTTTTAATCCTAGGCCTCCAATCTTGCATATACAATGAGAAAGGGACTCCGAAAGCACCATTTAAACAAGGACTTTGGGCACCCACAGGAGAGAAGGTCCAGGTGCACCCTGAATGTGGTGTTTGACGCGCAGCTGACATGGCGGTCTTGGTGGGGGTTTTACAACAGCGCCAGCTACAGAGCAGCTGAGGCCTAAAGCAAACATGTAACGCTTTCATGGCTCAGAGTGTTTTTAAGGGTCTTTTCAAATAGACCCCTTTCTCTCCTTCCTTTCTTCGCCCGTCACCTAAACCCAGGAAATTTTTTGTTTGTTTCCGCCGGCTTCCTGCTATCGAACAATACCCAGGGCAGAGGTGACATGATGAGTGGTGACATCGAAATGGGGTGTGTTCCTTAGCTTCCTTTATTCTCTTTTATTTGGGGGTGAGGCTTTTCAGCTACTCAGTGGACTGCGTTTTCTGAGTCATGTTGCCACAAGACTGTTTCAAAGCCACTCAGATGGAGTTAGCACTTGCAGTTCAAAATCAAGGTAGGGGCTGAGGGGGCGCCATCTGGAAGCACAGACAGGCCCACCTTTGGTTGATTCCACTTCTGATTACCTTTGTCAGGTGACACCGTGGCGAGGCCCTCCCTGGCTAACCTGCCAACTGGTGGTTTGAATCCACCAGCCGAGCCCTGGGAGAAGGGTGGGCAACCCGTCTCCGTAAAGACCCGGCTTTGTAGAGTCGAAACAGATGGGAGGGCAGTGGGTGATAGTGTTGCTCTGCTGGAGGTGGCTGGTGGGAGGAAGACCATCATGTTTTCCTGTGTTGGAATGTGTGCCTGCTGAGCTGGATAAGGCTCGGCACTAGTGGGGACAGCTTTCTCACAAGGGTCCATTTGGTGGTCAGCGCCCTATCAAGGGAAGGCGGCGCTATTTCTTCAGTGTGCTTGCATGTACCACACAATGTGTGGATGGGAAACAGGCTCTTTTGGAAAGGGGGCAACCTCCCCCTCCCCCTCCCCCACCCCTTCCCCCCACCCCCGAGACCAAATGCTTTTTTGTCTTCTACACCAACTCCCTAATAGCTGCCATGTGTGAGCGGGAATGGATTAAGTCGACTGAAGCCGTTTTTAGGAAGTCTTTCTTGGAATGCTCTTAGGAGCAGACTTTTATCTCCCAAGTCCAAAAAATAAACGAAGCCCACACTGGCCGATATCAGCAGGCCTGGTCAAAGGGCGAGCAGGTGAGGGGGTTGCGCAGCCTCCCCACCCCAGTTTCAGAAGGCCCGGGCTGCAGGCCTGCAGACCTCAGGATCAATGCAGTCTGGTGGCCGAGCGCACCCTCTGTGCCCATGCACGCTTGTACAGCCCGAGAGCTGTGCTGTGTGGGGAAGTGGCCCACAGCATTTGGGGATTCTCAAGGCTGACAGGCGATTTGTGGGCCCACATGGTGTTTAATCCTCTATTTCCCCTGGCTGGGCGGGAAAGGGGTGACCAGGTGGGGCCTTGCATATGCTGCTGTTCCAGGCTGGGTCTCAGCAGGGCACATGTCAAAGGGTTTGCTTGACTTCCCCGAGGAAGCAGGCCTTGTGAGCACCTGAGAATCCCATCAAGGTTAGTCTGTCTGTTTGTCTGTCGCTCCCTCTACCACTAGAAGCTAAAAAGAGCATGCCAGTCATTTTGCATGGTTGTGCTGTCAGGGAACCGGCCTTCGTGCAGGCACTGAAGCGCTGCTGCTGCTGCTGCTCCTCGCCCAGCTGGCTCGGGTTTCTCTCCCTTAGCACGTCCACAGGCGCTGGCATCCCACCGCCACCAGCAGTGGAAGACATATCAGGATTAGAGGCCAGGCATGGGTTCTCAAACCAGCACATTAAACTTCAGACCCCACTTGATCCCTTGAGGAAATGGCTTTAAATGAAAGGAACCCCGAGAATCATTGAATCTTGGTTTTCATCTGCATTTTAAAACGTTCTGGTTGTTTGGAGGCTTCTCCATTTCATCTGCAGACTGGAGTGTTTTGTGGCCTTTACTGCATTACTACTCAACAGTCTGCCTTTGCCAAAGCTCTAAGGAAGCACAGGGTTGCCTAAGTAGAACCCGCCTGGGATGCAGGGAGACGCTGCTGCGACTGTGGAAGATTTCTGCTGAGAACAATATGCATTTCCCCCTCTCCTGTGGAGACTCAGAACGGAGTAGCTATGCTATGTGGGTCCACCTTCCCCTTCTAAGTGTGTGTGTGTGTGTGTGTGTGTGTGCGCGCGCGCGCGCACGCATATGTACTAGGAGTTGGTTGTGGGAGAAGGGTTTCTTCTGTCCTGGGTTGAGGCTGAAGCTCCCTTCCAGGTGGGGTCTCTGTGAAGGTGGGTGGCACTGGTCACCCAGATGCCACAGAGTGACCTTGAACAGGGGCAGAGCCTCAAAACCTTTCTTCTCTCCAGAGCACCCAGCAGTACACCCGCGTGCCTCGCGCAGGCAAAGTAAATGTTTGCAAAAGTAAAAGTGAAATTAATAGTGAGTCCTGTAAGAAAACGCGTGAAAGTTTTGTTGTTCTGTGTCATAGGGTTACGTCCGCCAGGAAGTACCATTTTTGGAAACCCACAGGGCAGTCCCACTGCTCCAGGAGCCAGCATGGACTCGATGGCAGTGTGTTCAGAAGCTTTGGATGCCATCGGGTAGCCTGGGGTTTCCTTCTGTTTGAACACAAAGTGAATCCTTCACAGTGGTTGCCCGAGGGCGATGGAAGGATGGCACCCCCGACCCCTGGCCCCTGTGCCCCTTTCTAGTCCCCACTTAGCACATAAGCAGAGAGAACATTTCAAGGAAGCATCACACAGTGGTCTCATTAATTTAAAACAAGGGATAATGCTGCGGGGGAAGGGTTCATAGCAAGAGTCTGCCTCGAATCGTAGTGTGTGTGTATTGCCATAAACAACTTTGCATATATATGGTGATTTATGCTTTCCTGCAGTTTTTTTTCCTAGTCCATCAAATAGGAGCCTTAACACTTGAAGGCCTGTAACTTTGAAGCTTCTCCCTTTTGTGTGGATTTTCCTCCTCTTCTGACAGAGGAAGGGGAAGTGTCTCAGAGGTGGCAGCTGAGTTTCTCAAAGTAAGGACCGTGTATGTTGTCATCACATTCTCATGCCCAACTCCTTCCTTCGAGTTTTGTCATCCTTTCCATCCAAGACCCTGCAGGATTTAAGATGCTCCAGAAAAGCAGTTATTTTTTTTTTAAAAAGCGTCTTGTTCTTCAAATCTGTGATTTTTGCATTTTTCATCTATACACTGGAACATATTGAAATCATTGATATCTTTCCATAGTTCACTTAAACATAATGAAAGAATGTGGCATTTTGACTTTTTAATTTATTCCAGGCTCATTCTCAAATTTTATCTTAACAGTACTTTGGGTTTCAGAATTGGCAATATAAAATGGAGCAGCCTCAAATTTACAAACAAGTTTGGTTTTGAACATTCGTATGCGAAATGGGCTGTTGAAAAAAAATTCTGTGTGGTAGTGGCCCACAAATAGTCTCATGCTTCACAGGGCAATTAAATTACAAAATCCTTCTCTGAGAATTCAGCCCCCATCCGAGGAAACTGTCTACCCGTCAGGTTCGTGCTGGGCTCGTCTTGAACCCAGGGGGTTTCATGCTGTTGCTCCAGGGTTCCACTCAGTTTAACCGTCATGTGAGATACCCAATGATACTGTGGCCCACAGGTGTACCTGTGGGGGAATAATGAATCTCACTGATTGTTTAATGCTGTGATGATTGGTGAGCAAGCCTTTTTCTCTGCCCCCATTTTCCAAAGTACCTGTTGCATGGCATGCAGGAGCAGAAGCAAATGTGGTGTGGAAAACTTCAGAGATCCCAAAGTGGGCCTGATAAAAGCAGCCAGCAGCTAGCTGTCTGTCAGAGCCCATGCATGCCGTCGGCATCTGCCTATGGCTCCTAAGGTAACTTGTCAGACCTTTCACCGGTGAGCCTTTCAGGGCGTTTCTCCCAACAGTTAGGGGTTGTCCCATAGTGTTGCTCTTTGAGAGAGCATCACACCCCTAGCAAAACGGTCCTGGCCACATAACCATCTCTGTTCCAGTGAGACACCCTTAAAGAAGGTTCCTGCTACCTGGCTGCTGTGTCCGAGCAGCTGGGTCGCTTTAGACGACAGATGCGGTTTCGCTTCCTCCGGGGAAAGGTCGAGGAGAGTTGGTGTGCTGTCTTGTCCCGTGGCTCTCTGTTCGCCCCGTTCTCAGCCCGCTCGCAGAGGGCAGCCAGCGGGTGGCAGCTGTAGCAGCAGGTGAGACAGTACCGCCGTCTACAGGGAAGGACAGGCGCGCGGGTCTCGGGCCCTCCCCGAAGAAAGCAGCCATCCCCGCCGACCCTTGCCCTGCCCTTCCTCGGAAGGCCTGGGTTTCTTTAGCACCGGCCGTATTGAGTTTTGCTCCCTGTGCTTTCGGTTTGGGTTGATGTTTAACCTTTGACCCAGCCACTTTCTTATAATAAACAGTTTGTTGATGAGAGCAGCTGCCCTGCAGATTGTTTCCAGATTGTCCCCTCGGCGCCAAGGACAGAGCGTACCTTACGGAAGAGAGAGCCTGCGCCGCCCGGGGCTCGTGTGCTTCTGCTTCTCGGGCTCTTTGCCGTTGAAGCTGGCCGGCAACCTCTGTAAGCTAATGGGACACGGTGTGAACAAGCTCCACTCTCCGTCTTGAGTAATTTTATTTCATTCTTCAAGTGCATGCTTGTTAGATTTTCTAGAACTTTCTGCCACCTGGAGCAGTGCCTTAGATGGCAGCAAGAATTCCCGACGTTCCATCCGTAGAAACCCGTATCCCCGTGGTCCTGTGTGGGCACGTAGACAGAGGCCAAGTTTTGTGCAGGAATCTCCTTGCTCCCTGAATGCCTACGGACTTGCTGCAGAATTAAGGAGTAAGATAACTTTCCTGTGGAGGTAAGCGTTACTGCCTCGTGTCTCTGGCCCTTTAAAAAACAGGCTGAGGTATTAATTTGTTTCTCACCTTATGAAAGATGTCTGTAGCAGTTGCTGTGGCGTCGGGGCTCAGCTCGTGCAATTAGGTCTCCGGACCTTTCTTCCCAGGCACCTTTTCAGAGGACTTGAACCGCCAGCCTTTCAGTTAGCAACTCAGTGCATCGACTGTGCCCACCACCCAGGGTCTCACTCCTATGAGAGACTTTTTTTTCTGCATTGCCCCCGAGTCTATGCCAACACATGGTAGAACCGCCCTGTGGGTTTCTGAGATGGTAACTCTACAGCAGGAGACAGCCTGGTCCTTCTTTTGTGGAACCCCTTGTGGCTTCAAACTGCTGACCTTGGGGTTAGCATCCTCATGCACAGCCAGACAGGCCACCAGGGCTCCATGACGTTATCTTCATCTCTTTGCAGGGACAGTCTTGTGCATTAAGGAGGAGTTTCTAGTATTTCTTGAGTTCCTTTCCCACTTTATTAAAATAATAATAATAAGGCGAGAGACGGTTACCGAAAGACTTGGTAGAGGTGAATTAAAGGCACATCTCAGTTTGCTAGTTCTCCCACGTCCGTCCCCCCCCCCCGCCCTCCCTTCCCCCAAGTCTCCAGCTGTTACCTTGCAAGGCCTGCCTGGGCAGCAGCAGCCTTCATTATGAAGGGAAGGTCAGAGCGCTCAGCATCAGAGCCAACACTTTTTTCGAAACTGGCCACCAGGGGCTGCTGTCGGAATGGTGAGGCTGAGCTCACCTCCCTTGAGGTGCGTTCACTTTTTCTACAACCAGTAAATTTTGTTAAGCTACCATTCCTAGTTTTAGAACCCGGGCCTCACCACACAGCCCTCAGTCACCAAGCATGCTTACGGCTACATCCCTTCCCGCCAGGTATGACGTGGAGCCTGGCTCTGATTCAAGAGTGAAGATTAAGACCGGTGTGTTTTTCATTCGGTGCCAATAAGCTGTTATTAATACGCCGATTCCACATCCACGGAAATGCTTTGCCAGACGCACTGGGGCTTGTTCTCGGTGAAAGCACTCATAGGTCCAGCGTTTGGGCTGCTCAAGGCTCAGGCCTGCAGACTGGGCCCCGCCACCGCACGGGTCTCTGGATTTCCAGGGAGGTGGCCTTTTGCAACCGATCCAGTTGCAGAGACCACGAGGGGCCATTCAGGTCCCACCCAGAGGGGTTCTGTGCTGTTGCTTTGCTTTGGGAGTTTTTCCAGAGCTGAGTCTTTGATGAAGTTGACAGGAGACACTGTTGATGGGCACAAGACGGGACTGATCCAGTTGTTCTCAGGGAATTTTACACAGGGAGCCAGTGGAATGTGTGCTCTGTAACTTTGCGGTAATAAAAAAGATCAGTGCATCCCTTGGTTTCGATCCAGCTTTTCATTCGGAGAAAAAGAACAACATCCAAACACCCCCCCTCCCCTGAAATCCAAGGAAATTGGGAGAAGAATAGCAAATCCCATGTAACCTCATCTTTCCACAGCTTATCATTCTGCCCGCTTTCTTGATAAAGAGGGTGCTTTTGAAAGATGCAGTCATTACAGCCTCTAACTCAAAACAGTAAGCACAGGACTCACGGGAAGTAACTGAGGAGCCTGTCGGGAGGGCTTCGACTTGTTGCTGCTAGATTCCACTTGGTTTTGGCTTATTCTGTTTATTTGAAATAAAACCAGTGGCCTGCTGCTTTGGGTCGGCTCTGGGAAGTGGGTCAGCCCCTCACTGGGCACCGTTCACTCACTCAACTGTCTTCAAGTTGACTCCAATCCCGAGCAACACGATAGGACCGGCTGGAAGAGCCCCTGTGGGTTTCTGAGACAGTAACTCTTGTCTTTCCCCCTCAGAGCAGCCGACAGCTTTGAACATCTGACTTTACAGTTAGCAGGCCAACTGCTACCCCACTAGGCCACCAGGATTCCTGGGGACTAGGTGTGTCCGGTCTGTACTTGGACCAGCCCGTCCGAAGCACATGTGTGCGCGACGCTTAAAATAAGAAGGGAGAGGAGCGGGAAGGGGGAAGCTTTGTTTCTTGGCACCAAGTTTCTGTGGATGGGGATGGTGCTGTGCAAGTGCTCCATGTGATTGAGGTCAGTGGTTTCACTGACTCGTACACGGGGAAAAATAGTGGATTGACAACTGTCGTGTTACTTCTGTTTTTACAGCTGTGAAAATATTGTTAATATATTTTAATACCCCCCCCAAAAAAAAAAACAACAACCAAAAAACACCTCACCTTAAAATGATGTTCCATTTGACTTGATGTAAAAAAAAGTAACGTATTTTAGAAGTTTAAATTCCAGAGCATGAAAAATAACCTTATAATCAGATACAGTCAGAACTGGTTGATCTTTATGACTAACAAGGGCTTCTACCTCCTAATTTAGGGAACTTTCACATCAGAGTAGGCCTTGGGGTCTGGAGTTTAAGATACTCCTTTCAATGTCCTAAAACCTTAGATCTGTACACTTCCATAGGAATTGTGTGTGTGTGTGTGGTGTAAAAAAATGGCAAAACAAATGCCAATATATTAATATAAAGTGACCAGACGCCCTGCTTTTGGCGGGACAGTTCCAATTTAATCAATTTTTCCTGAGTCCCGAGGCGTTTTTAAAAAGTACCGATTTTCAGAAAGAATGCACGACAAGCTGGAGAATGGGAAGGAAATATACCCCTCTCCCCCACCCCCGGTCAATGGTGTCCTGCTTTACTGGTCACTTTATATGTGACTGAATACCCACCTGTCAATTAAGTGGTGATACGAGATCATTTGAAATCAAGGACCATATGTTGTTAGTCTCCTCCTATCTCTCTTTCAGTACTTTGTCTATTTAGAAAAGGTGCCCTGTTTGCACGCCCCCATGCTCCCGTGCCCACCAAGAGCCTCAGGGGCAGCCCAGCCGTCAGCAGCCCACCCAACTCGGAGGAGTGGCTGCCCTGGCTCGCCTACCTCCCTCTACCAGCAAAGCAGGTGTCTGTGTGGTTTTGTACGTAACCTGTCACACCTTTCTAAAGACTCACAGGTCGATGAGCCTGAGGAAAATGGACAGGGCTGAGTTTTAGGAACCAGTTACAGATGCCTTCCAGCAGAGAAACAATTATATAAACCAGGTGGGCCGCCCGCAGCTCCTCCATAGAGTAGTTAGTAGGGCTTTGTTATGAAGCGGCTTTCCCAGCTGCTGTAATGCTTACCTTTGGACCTGCCCCCTGCTCTGAACATGTAGGACACCTGATGACATCCCTCCGCACCCCGCCCAGGGATCCTCTGACTTTTCCAGTGAACAGCGGAGGAGCCAGCACGCACCTTCTTACGCCATGAAGCTCACCTCCTACTGGGGCTGCACCACCCCCTCCAATCCCCTGTCAGGAGCCCTGGGGCTGCAGGGACCGCCTACGCCTTTCACCCAGAAGGTCTACTGTCCTCCGTAAGGAACAGTCCCCACACGTACGGCATGTCACATCCCAGGCAAATCCTGCCAGAGATAGTTGTGAGGCTGCGGAAAAGGACAGGGAGGGCGTTATTTGTCTTAACGGTGCTGCTAATGTTTGAGTGAAGGGGACTTTTGAGTCTCATGAAAAATGACCCGAGACCCAAGCAGGCTGAGAGTGGCCCAGCTTCCCGGCCAGCGGGCAGCTACACAGCTGACTTGGCACTCTCTGGACTCTGCGTGCCCCTGGAGGAGTGGAGGCCCCACTAAGCATGGTGCCCTGGGAAGTCAGGACCTCCCTCAAAACAGACTGCTCCTAGTACCCCAGCCCTGCCCCTCAGCATGCTGAAAGGAGAGGAGGGTGCCCATGTTCCTGTCTCCACGTGCACCGGCATCCGTGCACCAGCATGTGTGCATGTGTGAATAGCACTGCATATGTGTATATGTGTCTGCCCATGCATGCATTTGTGTGTGTGCATGGCCAAGTATAAACGTACATGTGTGTGAGCCAGGATGTGCCTGCCACCCAGAGGCCAGCAGGGCCAGCTGCTCCTATGGCCCTTTGCACCAGCAGGCTCTGTCTGAAGCCTGTTTATGTTGGACTCAGAGAAATGGCGGGGCATTTTACATAGGCAGGCTTATTGAAGGTCCCCGAAGACAGCTCTGGGGGACCTTTGGAGGAGGAGGAGAAGGAGGGTGGAGGGGGGACGGAGGAGGAGGTGAGCCCAGAAGCGGCCATGGAGTCCCGGACCTGTAAAGTGTCCCTCTCTGTTGGGACACTGCACAGCTCTCCTCTTTGGTTTCTGCACTTGCAGAATAGATTTCGCCTCTAAAACAAGCCTGTTTGGCTCAGTGGAGGTGTGATGCCTATAAACCCAGCCTTGTTAGAAACGATGCCTTTATTACCTCTGCTTTACTGGTCCACTCAAGCCTTTTGTAGTCATCACAATTTGGCAGGTAACAATAACAGTGAAAAATGCAGTTAATCCTAGGCCGCTTGGCGTGTGCACCTGAGCTCCCCGTTTGCATGGTAAAAGGCACATAGTGGACATCGGCACACAGACACTGGGTGCCGATTGTGCGCCAGGCTCAGTGTGGGTGGGTGCAGCCCTATCACCGAGAGAACTCATTGCACATCCGTGTGTGTGGCATAATGGAGTTGCAGGATTAGCACCCAGCATTGGGCACTGGCAATGCTGGGGCACACGAAGAACTTTCCCTTGTAGCAGGGACTCATGTCAGAGCCGTGCTGCGGGACTGTTGGACAGAGACTGTCACTGACAAGGGAGCTTCTCTGCTGGCTTTAAACCATACCCATCCTACCGATGTCCCCTGCCCTTTAATTCTGCTTGCTTTTGGACACTAGGTGGCACTGGCAGGAGGTTGGTGGAGGAGGTCAAGCTGGTGCTCTTTGTTCTGTCTCTTGTGGGTTCACAGGCCATTCTTCCTGCCCTAGGTTCTGTCCCCTTGCCCCTTCGACCCGTTGCTGGGCAGTTCTGCATGCTCTTAACTCTATCCACTTAACCAGGTGCTGTCCAATTGACTCTGACTCGTGGCAGTCCATGTTTGTCAGAGTAGAAATGTGCTCCAGAGGTTTTTCAGTGGCTGGATTTCTTTGCAAACAGATCACCAGGGCTTTCTTCCAGGCTGTCTCCTGGTAGACTTGAACATCTCACCCTTCAGGTAACAGGTGAGTGTTTTAACCACTTTCTCTGTGGACTCCTAACTCTGCCCACAGCTCTGTAAATAGTCCTTCACCTGAATCTTTTTTAATGTGCCATTGCTTTCCCGATGAATCCTGATCCTTAAGTCAGTGTTTGCCAAAGTGGGCAATACCACACCCTGGATGGGGGTGCTGGAACAATCAAGGAGGCATATATACCTGCACTTTATCCAGAATTGGGGGCTCTCGTGCATACGTTTTTCACTGCCAGGGGATCACTTTTTTTTTCTTTCTTTAAAGAGAGGTGAGAACTTATGCTTGAAGTGATTTTTTTTTAAAAACCTCACCACTTTGTTTCTTTGTGAGAATGCCCTCGTATAGGCTGTAGACACAGAGGAGCCCATGGCACACTGGTTAAGCGCTGTCCGGCTAACTGAAAACTCAGAGATTTGAACCCATCAACTGCTCCCTAGTAGAAAAGACCCAGCTCTGTGCTGGCATAAAGGTGTCAGCTTAGGAAACCCTCTGGGCAGTTCATAGAGGTTGGTTGTAAGTTGAAATAGACCCGTTGGCACCTAGCATAAGAAGTAGGCATAGTTGGTGAATGATAGACCTGAGATTCAAATTTGTCTCCCTTTTATCAAGCTTCCTACTCCCTCCCTTTCCTCTCCCTCCCCATTCCACTGCCAGTCCCAAGTCACATACAGCTATGTTGTTACCCTTATAGTTGCCGGTCATATCCTGTTTGCATCTTTGTTTGCTATGCCATGAGAATTGTGCGAAAATAGGCATTGTCTACAGCATAATTGGTTACACATTGGACTGCTAAGCACCAGGTGGGCAGTTGGAACCCACTAGCCGATCCAATAGACTTTCTGCTCCCATAAAGATTAGCAGTGTTTGAAACTCTGGGGAAATGATCTACTCTGCCTTCTAGGGCCACTCAGGCTGGAATTGGCTTGATACTTGATTTGCTTGGCTGTTGCTGGGGTTTGGGTTCAATCCCTGGATGAGGGACTGGGCTAAGGATCTGAGAGTCAGACAGATTGGACTTTGAAGATTCAAATTCCAGCTGGGTGCCTTACCTCCTGTGCGGCCGGGGCAAGTCGTTACTGCCATCTGCTGCCTGCTTTCCTCCTAGGTGGGTGCAGAGGCGTTGCTTGGTAAGGCTGGATCAAAGGCAGGCCGTGCTATTTGGTGTGGAAAGTGTGTGCAGATGATGCTGTGGTTCCAGCCCTGTGCCCACTGAAGCAGACCCTAGAATCATGTAGCAAGGGAAGTTGCTGGTCACTCTGCTTCTGCGTTGACCTGGGAGTCTTTTGAAAAGACCTTTAGTTTGAGAAGTCACTTCGGGGGCCCCTCAGGGTGACACACAGATAGGATGAGAAAGGATGCTGAGGAAAGTGCAGGAAGGACGCCTAGTAGCCTGTAAAACATCCTCCTCCCCCCTGCAGCCCATTCCCCTGTGGCACACAGAGCTGATCAATGGGGCCTGTTGGATTAATTGCATCTAGGACTGGAGTAACTTGGGAGAAAAGGGATTGAGACCTTGACCCATTCTCTTTTGAGAGATAAAGTCATTTGTCTTACTCTAATGAATTAGATATTTCTTGCTGGAAGAAAGAGAGTCATTGTACTAGGCTAAGTTGTCTACAGAAACAAATCTAGTGACACACCATATATAAGAAAGGTCCTAGGGCTGAGCCCCGGTGGCGTAGTGGTTGTGCGCGGGACTGCGGCCCACTGGGATGGAGGTTTGATTCCAGCTCCCAGGTGCAAAGGCTGGGCCTTTTACTCCCACCACCAGAGGGCAGTGATGCCCACAAAAAAAAGAAAAAAAAAAGAAAGGTCCTTCTGAAGGAATACATCAGACGGTGTATGGTATGAAAAAGTATTAACAATTTGTAAATTATTAAAGGTTAGTGGGGAAGAGTGGGGAAATATAGGGAGGTGGTACTGGGGGCCTAAGTGGAGGGAGGATGTTTTCAGAGTGATGATGGCAACAAGTGTGCAAATGTGGTCTGCATACAATTGACTTATGTATTTATCATGATGGGAGTTGTATGAGCCCCCAATAAAATTATTTATTTAAAAAAAAAGGAGGTGGAAAGAGAGGAGCTTATACCAAGGGCTCAAGTAGAAAATATTTGGAAATGAGGATGGCAACATGTGTACAAGTGTGCTTGATACAAATGTTGTATGGAATGTTATAAGAACTGTAAGAGCCCCCAATAAAATCATTAAAAAAGAGAGATCCTTATATCAAGAAGTGATTTTATAACCATCTGAGACAATTCAAGTTCGAGCGTCTGATGCTAGCCAGAGCCTTCTTCAGAGTTAATCTAGCTGCAGGCTGATGGCACAGAAAGGTGAACTGGAAAGTGGGAAGCTAAACTGGTCAGTGGGTGCAGCCAAATGGGTCCAAGGTCACTAGCAACTTGGCAGGGTGCTGACAGTTCCCATGGTTGCAGCCCACATGGGGGCACCCTTGGAAACAGACACAGAATCCCAGGGAGGGAGGTGTTCCCAGTCTGTCTCTAATCAAAAGGCCACACCTCCAAGGAGGCGTTATGAGGCTGTGACCGGACTGATGAGGTTGAACTCCACCCCTACAGTTTCACCCAGATGTAAGCTGGCCTAAACTCTAACCAACACAGGCCAAGGAGAAAATGCTTATATGCTTAGGGGGTGGGGGTGGGGTGGGGAGTGGGGTGTCAGGTTGGTGCCCAGCTCAGTGTCAGGGTCACATTCAAGGGTCTGAAACCCAAATGCCAGGTTGACAGACAAGGCGGAGTTCAAGAGCACAGCTGGACTAGGCACGTAGTTGAGATAGGTGGTGTGCTGTTCACCAGTGAAGCGAGAGCCTGCTCACTCAGCCAGCTGCTGCTGTGTGTGTGGGTCTTTAACTTCTTCGAAAGAAGCGGGGAATCTGATGAGCCAGAGAAGTACAGCCAGCAGACTCCTTTGTCTTGCGTGCTTTGGACATGTTGTCAGAAGAGACCCTGGAAAAGGACATCTATGCTTGGTCAGATGAAGGGGCTTTGAAGAAGAGGAATGTCCTCAAGGAGGTGGGAACTCAGTGGCTGCAGCAATGGGCTCAGGCACAGGAACAACTGTGAGGCCGGTACAGGAAAAAACAGTGTTCCCTTCTGTTGGGCATAAGGGCACTGGGTCGGAAGCACCCCAACGACCCCTGACAGCGGCTGCCACTGATCAGAGTAGGTGGCTGGAAAGCACGACCTTGTCTGGTCTGCATATGGCCCGTGCGTATTCATGGCTGACGCTGATGCGGGCCTGGTTTCAGCTAGGCACGTCCCTGAAGCTAGGAGCCCTTCCAGGCCCGCATCGAGGACCAGTTGACTTGTCACCTGGCACTTCAACTCAGTGTGCCCATTTAGCTTCTTGCGCTCTGCAGGGATGGCCCACGGGGTCCTTAAGAGTTCAGCCCCCCCTATTGGAAATACAAGTCTTGGATTCTGTTTGCAGCCCAAACATGATATGGGTCTGGCTAACCACGTTGCTGCTGTGGGCTGTGGGTGTTCAGCTTGTGTGACTGCCTGGGTCGGGAGGAGGAGCCTCCGCCCACGTGAAGGGACGGCGCCACCCCAAGCCCTGCTCCTCTGCCTGACTTGGTGTGGTGCTCTGAATACCTGATCACAGAGAGGGTCGGGCCGAGGGCTTGCCGAAGGAGTAGCCCTGTCATCAGTGTGGTGAGGGGGAATGCCAGATCCCCACACATCGAGGCCGAGAGGGTGCCATCACCATGAAGACCCTGCCTGTGTACCAGCCATAGGAACTGGGTTGGCGCCATTACCTTCCCCGAGACCGGTTTCCCCGAGAGTGTTTAACTGTAGTGAGAGATCCATGCAGAGAGCTCGAGTTCTCCATCTGTTGATTCTTTTTCTGATCCCTCCCTCTTCTCTCTCTCTTTCTCTCAATCTCTCTCTCTCTCTCTCGCTCTCTCTCTCTCTCTCTCTCACACACACACACACACACACACATACACACACACACACACTTCTGGTTGCCTGGCAACTCACAGTGTTATGCCCACAGCGCAGCTAATCAGATTACTTATAATGACACGAATGTGTCTCTGGATGGGAACCCTTTTCGGGCTCTGACCAGTGCTCGGTGCCTCTCGGATCGAGGCGTGTTGGCAGGCAGGCAGGCAGCGTCTGACACCCAGCACTGCGCTAGGCCCTCTGCATCATGTCCTCTCGGTGCTTGTGAACGGGGAGAATGCCCACAGGTGCGACAAGTGACCGGCTAGAAAAGGCTCTCATGCAGAGTGACCAGCATACTGTCAGTGCCCTCTCTACCCGTGGCCGGCGTCAGGTGTGTGGACTCCGTACGAGTGGCCACATCGGAGCCCTGGTACACTCTCATGCGGAATGACCAGCATACTACCAGTGCCCTCTCTGCCCGTGGCTGGTGTCGGGTGTGTGGACTCCGTACGAGTGGCCGCGTCGGAGCCCGGGTACACAGAATCTTAAGCGTTGGCTGCGTGGTTCATGAGCGAGAACCCGCCTGACTGGACTCCCGGGAGCAGATTTGGTGTGTTCCTCTCGAGCAGCAGTGCCAGTGTACTTGCACTGGGGACTGAAGCAGATGGGGATTGGAGCACTCATCCCTGGAAGAGCTGGGACATGGATGCCAACCTGGGCATCTACCAATATGGAATCTCATGGACTCTAGTGATGGAGCCGCACGGGGCTGGAGTGCACATCCAGGAGTTGGAACCTCCCTGCCGTGCTGCAGGGGAAAGGTGTGTTGGCCTCTGCAGCAGTGGGTGGGGCTTCAGTCGTCACGGGGTGCTGCCTGGTATAGTGCAGTGGCAAAGAGTGCCCAGACTCAGGAAGGGTAATGATCCAAACCCACAGGAAGCTGGGTCTGGGGGTGAGGGTCAGGCAGAACTCTGCTGCTCACCGTTTTCATGAATTCTGACACCAAATATGTCCCCCCACAATGCTCCTTGGTGGGTTCGATCACGCACTGCCCTGCCCTCACACAATCAAAGGCCAGACTCACAGTCAGGAGGCAGGATGCTGTACCTCGGGATCAGGACACATCTGGGAGCCCCAGGAACAACTGCAGGAACCAGGGCAAGCAGCACACAGGCAAGGTAGGGATGGCTTCATGGAAGCAGAGAGCACATCCCTTCTCCCGTGCAGGACAGTCCAACGGGGCAGCTCTCTCAGGGGCTTCCAGCCTCTGGGCCTTTTCCACCATGACACCTCCATGGGCTCAGCCACCCTGCCTGAGACTTCTCTGCTGCTGCTAAGTGCCCAGCTCAGAGGCAGGGCAGCAATTCAGAACTGCCCGTTGTCCGCATGGCCTGCTTCTCTGCCAGCTCAGCCTTCAACTGCTCTCTGCTTCAGCTGCAGCTTTGACTGACCTGAGAAGTCCCCGTGTGCCAAAGGACACGCTCCCCTCCAAGCTTCTGTCAAGGCGTCAAACCCATTCATCCCAGTTCACGGTGGCCAACAAAATGACACCAGAATGAACTTGGATTTTAAAAAACGTGGGTGAACTGGAACAGGAGAGGTCAAGGGAAGCCCTGTTAGAAATGTAATCTCCCTTTTAGAAAATAAAGGCGGGGTGCCCCTTGCAGAGCAACTAAAGGTCTTCATTGGCGGAGTGGAAAACAGCAGTGGCCGTCACAAAGAGGGCAGCCAACCACGCAGCTACCCGGCAACAATCTCGTCTCACACATCAGGCTCCGGAAAGGGCTCACCACGCTTCATCCGAGTTTTCCTTCCTGCCCTTTGACCTGTAACTGGCCCTGTTCCAGTTAGTGGTTCTGGATCACCCACCTGGTAACTATCCGGGTCTGTTCCCCTTGCATTTCGTCTGTCGTGACCGCCCTGGTTCAAACTGATTTGAAGCCCGGGCTCCTGTCTACCAGGAGACCTGGGAAAGCACCGCATCTCCCAGTCTTCATCAGTGGTAAGGTGGGACCTTCAAGAGATTTCAAATTCATCCACTTCCCCGGGAGCTGTCAATCAGCTGAGCCCATGCACAGCAGCAGGGTTTCTGCCTGGCAGAGACCAGCTCTGTCCTTGGGTCAAAGTAACAGCTTCCTGGAGTCTCAGGTGGCCTGAGGGGCCCACCAAGTGGCCTCTCCAAAGAGTTCCTCAGTGCTGTTGCTGTTTTCTTATTGATTTATTTTTGTCAACTTGATTGAGGTGTTATTGACCTTCCACAAATTGTATCGATTTTTGATACATGAGGGTATGTCAAGAAATATTGCTTAAAATAATCATAGAAACCTTTGTGGGAAAAAACATCACATCGTGAAACTGTTGTTTGTCACCTATCCTGCACACTTCTGGACGTGGTGTCCCACCTGTCTCCCTCACAACGCTTTGTGCTCTTTAATTTGCCCCAGGCCAAATGGCCATTTTGTCACCCTCCAGGAATTCAGATCATGTTCCTCTTCAATGTTGTTTGAGTTTGAGGAACAAGAGAGGTCCAAAGGGGCAAGATGAAGACTGTAGGGTGGGTGTGGGGTTAGGGTTCCTAGCAAAATTCTCTAGGACAGCCCCTGGCATTCTGGAACAATGAGCAAGTGTATTTTCATTTTTCTTAAAATTTCTCTGTAACCCCCCCCTCCCCCTCTTCCGTGGTCATCCTGTGCCCTCTGAGGGACTCCATTAAGATTCCCTCTCTGGAGTTTCAAACCACAGCCTTCATGACCCACTTGTTTATCTTTGCCTTGAGTTGAACTGACCCAGCAGATCCCCTCAGAAGCCACTTTGACAGATCTTTTTTCACTAAGTCACAGTAGGGAGGAGCTAAGTGTGTAGCGAGGAACCTAACTGTAGCCACCCACTGAACCCAAAGACCCGTTGCAACACATTGTGTTTGGGTCAAACCCAGGCTTACAGGAACTGGAACTCCAGTAGCAGTACTTTTTGACTCACACTTGTACAGTTTGAGAGTGGTGTTAAGAAATTACCCACACAACCTCCATCATGAAGGAGGCTCGGTAGCACCATGGTAAAGCTCTTGGCGGAATGTTGGCAGTTCAAACCTGTCTAGTGGCTCTCTGGGGAAAAGACCCGATGGCCTGTTCCCATAAAGATTATAGCATAGAAAACCCTAAGAAGAATGTTTTCCTGTGTACAGGGTTACTTTGAGTTAGAATTGACTTCGTGGTATGCATCACTGTTACAATCAAGATAGAGAACATGTCTAAGATTCTCAAAGACTCTCCTCTATATCCCAGTGAAGCTCCTCACCCATTTTCCTACCCCCCTGCTCAGCTGAAACAACTGCCAATCTGCTTTCTCTCCTTATGGCTTAGATTTCTTTTCTGAAGTTTCATCTAAATGGAGTATATATGGTATACAGTACAGATGGGCTTCATGTCTTTGTAAAATTTTTTGTCAGCATTTTATTTTTGAGATTTGTTCTTATGTTGCATGTATCAGTGTTTTTTGTGTTGAGTAGTGTCTCATTGTATGGGTATACCACAACTTGTTTATCTAATCATGTGTTGGACAATTGGGGTATTTATATTTTTGACTATTATAATTAAGCTGTTATGAACATTCATGGGCATGTGTTTTCATTTTTCAGATAAATATTAAGTGGTAGAATTGCTGGATTTTAGGGACAGTGTTTGTTTAATTTTATAAGAAACTGCCAAATGGTTTCCCCAAATCTTTGTACCATTTTGCATGCCTGCCAGCCAGCAGCTTATGAAAGTTTCAGGTACTCCACATCCTTGCCAATTCATGATATTTTTAGAGTTTTACTTTTCAGCCATTCTAGTGGATGCTATTTCTTTGTGATTTTAATTTGCATTTCCATGACAAGAAATAATACTGAGTATTTTTTAACATGATTATTGGCCATCTGATATGTTCTTTTGGATAACGTCCCAAAAGACATTGGGGGAGGGGGGGCGGAGAACGACATATTGGCAGGTGTTTTTGTTGAATTCAAGCCTTGAGTTTCAACACCAAAAGATGCAAAGGACAAAATATGGAATGATGAAGCCTCAAAAGGAGATGGAAAGAAGAGCAAAGTCATTGTACTGAAACGTAATTTTGACATTCAACCATCTCAAGACATAACATGAGTGAGAACTGAAGTAAGAAGTTCAAACAACACTGAAAACAACAGCCAAAAGCAAGGCTCCAGGAACTGATGGAATACTGTTTGAAGTGCTTTTGAAAGCTGAAGAAGCACTGGAAGCACTCCCTTGTCTGTGGCAGGATATTTGGAAGATGGTTATGTGGCCAACTGACTAGAAGAGACCCTTATCTGTACCCATTCCACCTGTGACCCAACAGAATGCTCGAATTACAGAACATTATCACTAACATCTCATGCCAGTAAATTTTTGGTTGAAGATCACCCAACAGTCATTACAATAGTACATTGACAGGAAGCTGCCAGAGGTGCAGGCCAGATTTAGAAGAGGATTTGGAACAAGCGATATCATTGCTCCTATCAGATGGATCTTGGCTGAAAGGTGTTTACTTGTATTTTGTTTTTTATCTATGGCAAGGCATTCAAATGCCTGGATAACCCTGGGAAGAATGAGAATCCCAGAACACTACAGTGTGCACATGCAGAACCTGTGCATGGATCAAGAGGCAGTTGTGGGACTGGAACCAGGGCATACTAAATGGTCTAAAATCAGGAAATGTGTGGGACAGGACTGTATCCTTTCACCACACTTATTCAATCTGTGTGCTGAGCAAATTGACAGAGAAGATGACTTCTATGAAGAAGATCGTGGCATCCAGATCGGAGGAAAACTTATTAACAAATGTAATATGCCCATAACACATCTTTGCTTAGCAGAAGTGAAGAGAACTTGAAACGCCTACTGATCAAGATCAAGGGCAGACTTCAGTATGGATTACAACACAATGTAAAGAAAACCAAATTCTCACAACTGAACCAATAGGTCAGAGGTTCCCAAACTTATATGGTCTACTATCCGCTTAAAAAAAAATTCCTCATGACCTCCCTAGCAATGAAAACCTTTTGTACTCCATCCCAGAATCCAGGATAAAGTGTAGGTATTGCTCTTACAATGCTCTTAGATCACCAGGGGCGGTGGCGCCCACTTTGGGAAACTATGCAATAGGTAATGTCATGGTAAATAGAGAAAAGATTGAAGCAATCAAGGATGTTGTCTTGCTGTGATCCATAATCAATGCTCACCCCTTGGGGCATAAACTAATTCTATTGATAAGGATCATTAATTTAGTCAGTGTTATAGAAGTTGAGAAATTATCGTCATACTGATATAGTCTCCCATTTGCCACATGGACATTGGGTTCAAATATGTTTTCTTTGTATGCAAATGAGATGTTTTGTTTTTAAATGGCATTTGAATAAAAAGCCAACTGTCATCAAGTTGATTCGGACTTACAGCAACCCTTTAGGGCAGAGTAGAACAGCCCCTTTGGGTTTCCAAGACTGTAGTTCTTTAAAAATCCCAAAGCAGACATACTATGAAACTTTGTAGGAGAAAAAAAGCCTCTTCTTTTTCCCATGAAGTGGCTAAAGGGTTCAAACTGCTGACCTTGGGCTTAGCAGTCCCATGCACAACACACTGTGAAATCTTAGAGAAAGGTAGAACCAAATTCATGAGGTTCAAATGTTAGAACAGCAACATTAATTTGAAGACTTTTAATGAGCCTCAAAAACCAAACTCGCTGCTATTGAGTCAATGCTGACTCCTAGGTCCACTCTCTCTTCTTCCCCTTTCATTTGTTCCCGTGTACTCTGATCAGACATGTCCTTCTCCCTGAGCTGTAGCTTCAGTGCTGTCCTCTGAAGTAAGCTGTCCACATAGTTGAGATTGGGGCCGGCCTCCGGTCTTCCTTTTTCATTGTCCAGCCTTTAACTTCCATGTAAGTAAAGGGAAAGCCAAGCAAGGAAAATGCCTTGCCTTGGGTCAAGTGTACCTAACTCAACAAACTGACATCCTTGATTTTTAGCCCTTTCAAGAGACCATGTGCAGTGATTTTCTCAATACCACAAAAATGTCATGTGAGTTCTTGACTGCTGTTTCTATGTACATTTGCTTTGAAGTGAAATTACTTGCTATGGCTCTTCTATACAAAGCCTTTGTAACTTCCATCCAATGACAGGGTGGAAGAATGCAAATAAAGAGGGGGCTGGTCAGTTTTGCTCTTCCTTGGGGTACCAGGTGAACCAGCTCAAGCAGGAAGACAGAGACTTCCATAACCATCAAGGAAGAACAGTTACCAACGGAGTGCATATGAAATCCTTGTGTGAAGTGACAGAGACACCAGATTCAACAGCATCTAGACAATGAGAGAGCAATGGCCTTCCTGACCCATGCCTGAATAAAGCTGAGTGTCTTCGTGCAGGAAGCTGGCTTGCAGAATGGGGTGCCATTTTGACATTGATGAGAACTAGAGGAGTTTTTTTAACTCTTGCCCCAGCAGGGCAGAGGTTAAGAGACTGTGTGGCTGAGAGGTTGATGACCACAGAGAGAAAGAAACATCTTTGCTGTTGTGGTTGAGAAGAGGCACCACTGTGGACAAGAGGACGATGTCCTTACTATTTTCTGCTCTTGGCTTGTTGTGACCTGTTCATTTCTCCAATAAACCTCCATAATTGTGAATACTGTGTCTAGATGTTGTTGCTTCTTGTGTCTTTGCCACTTCACACAGGATTTCACATGCACTCGGTTGGTAACTGTTCTTCCTCGATGCCAGTTTGTGTTGCCACTGCAGTGGAATGTCGAACCCAGCAGAGATGTAGAGTGTCAAAATAGGCTAAAGAAGAATTACTGAAGGTCCCATGAATATTACTTATATCTCCTCTCCAGACGCTGAGATAATGCTACCACTTAAGTGGACCAGGAATATGTATAAACCTGAGACATAGGAATGAAATTTGAGCTTGCGCTTTATTGTAAACCCTCACCTAAGAACAATTAGTTCTTTTGATGTGGTCCTACTTGATATTGCCCTCATAGCGTGATCTCTGAAGATAGGGATGCTACAGAAAAGTATGGTGAAGAAACTAGATGGTGCTTGGCTATCAAAAATAATAGCATCTGGAATCTTAAAGGCTTGTCTTAAAATAAGCAGCCATCTAAGTGAGGTCTTAAGCTAAATCCACACAGAAGAAGCCCAAAAGACTGTAATCCAAGGATTGAAAATAATAAAATCCATATTCAGGAAGGGATTACCTTAGAGCTTAAATTCTGAGTACTTGATTTACAGAAGGCCAAAGATGACAGTGAAAGCCCAAAATCCATTTGTAAAGTCTCCACGGGGATTAAACCTCCATTTGATTCCCAGGAACATGGACCAGGAATGTGAGTATCTTCTTAAACAGAGTGCATTAGAAAAAGCATTTCCTCTACCCACCTGATCAATCTGGGGAGGGCCAGACTCCCTTGGGGGCTTGTTTGGGTATGTTTTTGTTGAAGATCACCACACAAGGGGTTGCATAGTTATGAGTCATGCCCTGAGTGCATTGGGGAGCCCCCTGGATCCATCTTGTGAACTCCTCTGTTGGCCACCATGTACACAAAGCCTGGCTCACTTCCTCCTCCAATAATCCCACCTGTAACTGTGATATATTGATCTGCCATCAACTGTGCATTTGTGACAGTTTTCCTTGATCTCTGTTGACCTTTTAAAAGTTCTGTATATCAATAAGCATTTGGAATTGTTGCAATGAAGACTTTAATAGATGTTCTTTAAAAAAAGATAGGGTGGCAGGTGGTGGTATGTCCGACTTCTGCATCATAGGAATGAATCATCCTTGGACACTTGTGGTATTGGCTTCTCCTACCCCCTAGTGACAATGGAGCACTTACTGTTGACCCAAGGAAAAAAGGCAATCTGTGACAACCACCATTTCTTTGCTATCTATCATGATGTTGTTTACTAGATCCAGTGTAAGGGTTTTAGTTTTCTTTTGGTTCAGATGTAATCTTTTTTTTTTTTGGGGGGGGGGGCATCACTGCTCTCCGGTGGTGGGAGTAGGAGGCCCAGCCCCACTGCTGGAATTGAACCTCCGTCCCAGTGGGCCGCAGTCCCGCGCACAACCACTACGCCACCGGGGCTCAGCCCCAGATGTAATCTCTACTGAAAGTTGAAACGCTTTAACTTTATCAGAAGGTGCTTTTTGTCATCGTTATGTGCATACCTTCAGACATGAGTGAGTTTTCCTTTAATTGAGTTGTTGCATTCTTCGTCACAGGGCCCGAGTTCCTGGATTATTTGTTCAGACTGTAGACTGAGGAAGGTAAAAGAGTACAGCTCGGAGACACACCCTTTCTCATTCTAAACCACGGTCCAGCTCTTTGACATTATTGCCACTTTTGGCTCATGATAACCTGGATATCTGCTGTTCATCATGCGCCTTTAAATTAGGATGGTTCATATGTACACATCTAAATCAAAAGAGAAAAAAAAAAACCACACTGCCATTGAGTTGATGCCATCTCATAGGGACCCTTCAGGAAGGGTAGAAATGCCCC
>PVJH01007106.1:0-66923 GCA_004026705.1 Nesogale talazaci | reverse complement strand
GCTGCTGCAGTTGGGAGAAAGAAAGAAGCACTTTTTTTCTTTCATGAAGGCAACTGGATATTGAACGAAGCGTTGTACAAGTTACATAATTACAATTGTGGTGATTACTATGAAGTTACTAAGGGTAGGTGTGAGAGAGACCTAACAGCCTGGAAGGAATGTGTGGGTCAGGGAAGGTTTTCCTTTAAAAATCATGTAGAGTTGGCTCCAAAGTGTAGCCGAAAGAAACATCGCCTGGTCCCGTGTCTTTGGTCTGTTTGAACCCATTGTAGCAACCACCATCTCACTGGCCGTTTCTCTCATTTTCACAGACCCTCTGTTTTACCAAACAGGATGCGGTTTTCTAGTGATTGGCCTTTGCTCATGATGTGTACAAACTAACTGAGCTTCAGTCTTCCCAGCCTCGGATAGGGCGGGTGCTTCCTTCTAGACAGGTTTGTTCACTTTTCTGACACCCGTGGTCCATTTCATATTCTTAACCAACAGTGTAATCCAAATGCATCAATTATTCTCTGTCTTTCATTTTCATTGTCCAGCTTCTGCCATGTATGTGAGGTGATTTTTGGAACAGCCAAGGCTTAGATCATCGAAGTGACATCTTTGATGTTTAACACTTTAAAAGAGGTCTTGTGCAGCAGATTTCCCCAGTACAATACATCATTTGAGTTCTTGACTGCTGCTTCCTTTGGGTGATGATTGCGAATCCGAGTACAGAGATTTCTGACAACTTCGGTTTCTCTGCCAGCATCAAACCCAAACCCAAACCCAAACCAAACTCACTGCCATCGAGCCAACGCTGACTCACTGGTGACCCTGTAGGAGAGGGTAGAACTGCCCTGTGCATGTCACAGACTGTAACTCTCTATGGAGGAAGAAAACCTCGTTTTACTCCTGAGGAGCAGCTGCTGGACCTTGAGTTCAGCAGCTCAGCCCATACCCCACTATGGCTTAGTGCTCCTTCATCCCTGAGCTAGCTCAGTGGGTGTGGGGGGAAGGGGATGGGTGATCATACTACTTACGTTGGCACATTTGCCTGGAGATACACATTCTAAAACATATTTTCTGAAATGGCATTTTCCTACTATCCTGCTTGTCTTAGTAGCATTCTGGTAAAAGCCAAGCACTCATTCATTTCCCCTGTATGCACTGCAGCTACACTTTGAGTTCACCAGTCACTGTGGTAACATGAACATGTCTGCAGTGACGTACTAGGCAAGTTGGTATTAACAGGTGGTAGTTTTGATATTTCTTGTCACCAGACTGGCTTTTTTCTGTGCAGGGGTCATGGTGGTTGAAGGCGGGAACAACCTAAAAGCTTTCCACGTGTACTGATTTTTTAATGACTTAGAGTTGCATTTGATTGCCGTTGGATACAAGGATCTAGTGGAATTGTAGGTGGCACATTATGCTGCATTTGATGTCTTCCGAATTCTCTTTGTTCTGAGTGATTTATATGATTCTGAGCAAGCCTTGAACTTTCTCTGAAAGAGAGAACAAAAACCTCTGTGCCTTGCTTTCATCTCTTCTAGTAGATTCTGCCAGTTCTTAACATCTCTTAAAAACAATCTTTTGAAAGCAAATAATTTGGGATATGACAGTGATGATGCCATTCCTTGTGAAACTCACATGCAAATAAAAACCAACGATTAAAGTTGTCAGGTCAGGCTGACCCACTTTGCCAAAGGGAGCCGAGACAGGGAACTCCTGGGTGATGAGCAGAATCAGTCCCCAGTTATGCCTTTCTGCCGTCAGGTGGGCTTTGCAGGCAAGTTGGAACAGGTCATACGGTTCTTACTTAACTTTACTTTTCTACAAGATAAGACTCAAAGCTGATCCCGGGACTTAAAGACTACATGCCATGAGTGAACATGAATGTGAGGAAGAGTTTGTTGGGAGGAGCAGCTGGTGCTATCATTTCAGAGTAAGAGCAAATTTACATAAACCTAAAGGGCACAGGAGAATTGTCCCTAACGGGATGTTTTGTCCCCCAGGGACTGCCTGTATCTGAGCTTTTTGAGTGAATTTGCCCATCCTGCTCTCACTACCGGGTGTTTCTGTGTTTGAGGCACAATAGGCTCTCCTGAGATATTTTGTAAATAGATGACATATTGTCAGCCAATCCAATTGCTTCACTCCAGAGAAGACACTTGACTTTATTCCTGTTCTTTTCTGTTTCACCCTGGTTTTCATTGACTTGGGGAAGGATGTGTGGATTTACATCACCTACATCTGATGCCTAATCACTGAGCTCTCCACTTTAATTAGTGAAAACCTGGGTTAGTTGGGAGCTGTTTGTTTAGCCTCTTTAAGGAGCCCTGGTGGCATAGTGGTCATACAGTGGCTGCCATTATGGACTCAAACATGAGAACATTTGCAGGACTGGGCAGTGTTTCATTCTGTTGTGCATACAGTTATTGACGAGGCAGGACTGACTGGGTGGCTCTTCACAACATTCTAACACAGGGCCAGGGGGATGCCATTCAGTCCGGAATGTGATTGGTCAGCAAGTCTTGCTGGGCTGTCTTAGAATCTGTTCCCTCCATTGTCACCTCCCCTGGGGGATACCAAGGCTTTCATTGCTGGTTTCTCCACTTTGCTGTAGTTCACCATCCTCCAGCCCCAGAACCCCTCAGGCCCCTCCAAGGAGTGGAAGCCTGTGCCCTCCTGGGTGCCTTCTCTGCCAGGCTTCCTCCAGTGTGAACTCTTCTGTCCCCTCCCATCTCTGGCCTCAATGCTTTCTTCTCCCAGGTTCCTCCAGGCTCCTGCTAGTTCCCTCTGAGCCTTTGTCCTGGCCCTTCCCTGAATCTTTCTACAAATTAACATAGCTGACATCATTGCATGGGCTGTATTATACTGCCCTCCCTCCTCTGTCAGGTCTCCCCTCGGATGTCATCTTCTCAATAGGGTCTTCCTGCCCATCCTAATGGAAATAACTTGCCTCCCCCTACACTTCTTATCCTTCCTCCCTGCTATACAAGGAATCTTGGTGGCATAGTGGGTTCTGCATTGGACTGCTACCCTCAGGCGGCAGTTTGAAACCACCAGCTGCTGTGCAGGAGAAAGATGAGGCTTTCCCGCAAATCTTTACACCCTTGGAAACCCACAGGGGCCAGTTTACCTTGTCTAATAGCAGTGATTCTCAACCTTCCTGATGCCACCACCCTTCATACCATTCCTCATGTGGTGGTGACCCCCAACCAGGAAATTACTTTCTTTTCTTTTTATTAAATCATTTTATTGGGGGCTCATACAACTCTTATCATGATCAATACAAGAATCAATTGTATGCAGACCCAGAAAATTATTTTTGTTTCTACTTCATAGCTATCATTTTGTTATGTTACTGTTATGAATCATAATTTAAATATCTGCCATGCAGGATGTGTTTTCCTTGTTACAAATAGAACACAACTAAAGCAGAGTGATTAATTACAGAAAATATGTAATTATGTATTGTGAAATATTTATTTCTAATTACAAATAAATGGAATTTTGTCTGAAGCTTGGTGTAGCATGGGCAACAGTCTTCATGCCGGGTCCTCGTCTGTGGGTGTATCTGCATGTGGGTGGACTCACCTTGAGATGGATAAAGGAGCTAAGACCATCAGAAATATGTGTTTTCTGATGGTCCTATGTGAGCCCTATAAAAGGGTCTTTCAAGGGGTCGTGACCCACAGGTTGAGAACCGCTATGTCACAGGATCAGTAGGAGTTGGAATTGCCTCGAGGGCAGTGAGTTTGGTTTGGGGCTTGGTGGCCCATACCCTGTCGAACCAGTTTGCTCCAGTGGTCTGACACCTGGTGACCTGCACGTGTGTCAGAGTTGAGGTGGGTTCTGTATTTACGGGGTGATTTTTAGGAAGCACTATCTTTCTTCCAAGGTGCCTCTGGGTAGAGCTGAGGCCCTAGACTTTAGGTTGGCACTTGAGCCTGTTAACCATTTGTAATGTCTGCATGCTCTGTATCATGCTTATTCATTTTACTTCTGATCTGACTCCCACACTAGACTATGTACATTTTTTAGGACAGGGACTTCGGTCCTTTTATTTTGCTGGGGAAATCTCAAAGCCCACAAGAATGACTGTGATGTAGCAGACGTTCATAGCATTTGTGGAATGAATGAGTGATTGAAAGAGAGAAAGAATAGGTTGCTAAAATATTTTTGTTGAATGTATTGTTCTTAAAAATAGATAATGGCTTACTTATCATTTTGTGGGGCTCTTTTTTTTTACTTTATTTCTTTAATTTTTTAATTTATTTTTAGGCATCACTGCCCTCTGGTGGGAGTGGGAGGCCCAGCCTTGCTCCTGGAGAGCCGCTGCTGGATTTGAACCGCCAGTCCAGTGGGCCGCAGTCCCGCACACAATCACTATGCCACCAGGGCTCAGCCCTGTTTTACTTTTTTATTAGCAGCCCTGGTGGTGCAGTGGCTACACATTGGACTGTGGCATACAAGGTTAGCAGTTCAAAACTGCCAGCTTCTCTGTACAAGAAAAACACGGTTTCCTATTCCCATCAAGAGTTAGTCTTGTCGAGCCAGTTAGGATGCAGTAAAGCACCACTGAAACATACAACTGTCCTCTAATTCTTCAATGCTTCTTACCTCTCACTATTGTAAGCCCCAGTTTTACCTTATCAATCCAGCTAGACCAGAGCATGTACATGGGTACAGATAAGAGCTCGAATTAGGGAACCCGGGACAGATAAACTCCTTAGAATCAAGAATGAGAGTAGCAATTCCATGAGGGTAGAGGGAAGCTGTGGGAAAGAAGAAGGAACTGATCACAATGATCTACACAGAACCTCTTCCCAGTGGGACAGACAACAGGAAAGTAGATCAAGGGAAACATCAGTCTGTGTAAAACATGAAAAAAAATTATAAATGATCAAGGGTTCATGAGGGAGGGAGGGGGAAAATGAGAAGCTAATTCCCAGGACTCAAGTAGCAAGAAAATGTTATGAAAATGATGATGGCAGCAAATGGACAAATGTGTTTGACACAATGGATGGATGCATGGTCTGTGATGAGAATTGTACGATTCCCTAATAAAATGATTTAAAAAAAAGAGTTACCGTCTTGGAAGCTCACAGGAGGCAGCTTATCCTGTCCTCTAGGCTGAGTAGAAGCTGGCTTGACTCTGTAGCTTGGAGATTAGCAGGCCAACCCTTAACCCACTGTGACAGGAAGGACCTGGGACACAGTTATCCTGAGGCTCCCTGGTGGTGCTTTGGGTTAAATCTGGGCTGCGAATAGTGAGATCAGCTGCTCAAACCGACCAGCCACTCTGGGACAAAGCTGCAGCAACCAGCTTTCATGGAGATTTCCAGCCTCGGAGCGCCCAGGGAGCCGGCCCAGTACAGAGTGGCTGCGAGGTGGAGTCAGGGGGGGTTTATGTGATGACAGTGGCCTTTTAAGGAAAAGCATCCACCCTTCCATGTGATGCCAAGTGACAACCATCTCATTGCTTTTCTTATGACACAGGAGACCCAGGGTGCTCTGATGCAGTGGCTGGAGACACACGTGGGTCCCGAAGGAGTAATCACATCCAGCAAGTGCTCCCTTCAGTTCGTTTCCTCCTGCCCACCCGACGCGGAAATCACCCCCTCCTCTCTCCCCGTTGTTATGGACCCCAAGCTCTTCTCATCAGAGCACTTTGACTTGGAGATCTATCGGCAGAACCTGCAGACACAGCACCTGGGCAAAGCCATTCTGTTTGCTGAAGTGACCCCTACCACGATGACCCTTCTGGACGGGTGAGTGCTGAGAGTCTGCCCGCTCACAGGAAGGCAGCCTGTTCGGGTCTCTCTACTCAGTAATCAGTGCAGGGGAGGGGACAGAGTTATAGAGAGCAGTGCATTTTAATCAAGAGGACCATAGCAACCCTGCTAAACTCTAGAAGCTTTAAATTGTTGGAAGAGAAGTTAAATTCCGCTCTTTGGTCTAATAAGAATGGCCTTTTGAGGAACGGGGAGGTTGTTTTACTTTGGGACTCTCATTTTGTAATCAGGCCTTTCAGCATGCCCTTGGAGAAAGAATATTATAGGAAAAAATATTTCGCAGGTGACGTTATCGCCGGAAAGCAGGTTACTGTGCTACTTGTTGGACATTTAGCGTAAGGGGTTTTGTAAGGTGTTAGAATAGAAAAATTGACTGGTGGGTAAGCTGTGTTAAATGGAAATGAGTACAGGGTTTTGTATTCTGAAAACCTGTCTTGTTAGGGTCCCACCCAAGACATTTTTAAGCACGGTGTAATCTTGTGGGGATGTTTGGAATGCAGTCCTGTTGAAAGTTTTCTTTTTCTGTCCTTCTCTTTGATCGACCCTGAGTGTAAGTTGACAAATTAAAACAGATGCAAGGCATTTTTTAACCCCCAAATTAATCAGTACCAAAGAGTTATAGTCTTATGTTATGCTCAAATGGTTTAAGACGGGAGAGTTAGGGAGAGAAGAATAAAAGAAGAACATCTTCCCTTCACGTGGGGTCAGGATTTAAGGACCAAGGCCTGAAAAATCACTTTCTGGGATGGAATCTTCACATGTGGGAGTGCAGGTTTGAACAGATCCAGAACCCAACACACGGACATGCCTTGGCCTTCCTCCTCATTACAAAGTTCTGCGATTGGACGGTGCGTTGATGTAAGATGAAAAGCCAGCGTTAGCACTTTATGACTTGAAGGAATTGAAAGGTGTCTCAGTGGTCGGCCAGTGTGTAGAGACAGCATTCCTGTGAGGCAATGGCGGAGCGGGGGAGCAAGGACCGAGGCCGGGGTTCCTTCAGGTTGCCAGAGGCACCTCTCGCTTCCCTGATCCCCGCCTCTCTCCCCAGGCCTGAGAATAAAAGAGAAGCAGCCTGTTCCCATGGAGGGGACAGTCATAGCTTGCTTATGACCAGCCCCGTGACACTGCACTGTGATCCCTGTGGTGGCTGTCCTGTGCTGAAGCGGAGGCGTCCTTGTTGCTAGTAGCAATTGGTCAGCTCTGCCCCATGGTGCCCTGCCTTAGCTGCGATAGCCAAGTCTACCTGAACTGACTGACCAGTGCGCCTGTGGTGGTGGTAGCTTGTAAGCGAAGGACCAGACAGTGGACTTCACAGAGGTAGAAAAGACATCAACACTCTCTCGGCTATTTTGTGGTCTCTGTGCACAGCGGTGAAGACTTCTGTTAGGGCAGGGTAATCCAGGAACATTGGAGCCCGGGAGGCTTTCCTGGTGAGGATGTGCGGGGCTGCCAAGCACAAGGCCAGCAGTTCCGAGCCACCCACCGTTCTGTGGGAGAAAGGCGAGGCTTTCTGCTCTCACAAACCCTCAGGGTTTCCTGCCCTGCAGCATCACTCTGAGTTGACTTGGACTCTGTGGCAGTGCGTCTGGCTTCTTTGGTGTGGTTGCTAAGCCAGAATGGACAGGGCATCACCACGGCAGCAGTGTCCACCTCACCCCAGGGGGCTGAGCGAAGCATGGCGGGCTCCCCTTTCTCTGGGCAGCCCGTGACTTAGGGTGGGTGAAGCAAGGTTTGGTAAAATGCTGCGTCTTGAATGTCATTAAGAGTTCTTTTTCTTAGTGTGAATTAGGTGGTGGCGGTGGTGGACGGGTTACATTTCAGGCCATCAACTCTGTATTCAACAGCTCAACCTTCTCATCGCCCCCATTCCTCTGTTCCTCCATGACCCCTTGTGGACATCCGTCCTCCCTTTTGCCTTGGAGGATCTGGAAGTTTCTCTTCTGACTAATTTTTTGAAGGGACTTCGCATTTTCTCCTTAGACTACAAACTCCGCCAACCTGCTCCCCAGTACCGAAGTGGGCCTGGAAAGCTCTGTCAGAAGCTCACAGTGAGTGTGAGGGCCCGCTAGTCTTGCAGCCATCATGGACCCCCTCAGCGGTCCCTGAACTTGGATCCAGTGAAGAGGAAAGAATTATGGGAAGAGAGCAGTATAGGGGGAAATGGGTTAACTGTTGACTTATAACTAAAGTCCAACAGCTTAGATGTCATGGACCTCCCTCTGCAACTCCCTCCCAAACACAATCGAGAAGTGCCTGTGGGTGAATGAGCCTTCCCCCAGCACTCCAATCCAGTGACGACGACACTCCAACTGATTTGATCGTTGTGGATGATGCTGGGGCCATCGAACCAGCTGCGACTCGTGACCACGTGACGTTGAACAGAGTGCGATGATACTCAGCCCTGTGCTGTCTTCCTCATTGGTGTGTTTGAGTTCTTGTCTCCGTCCAGCTCACTGAGGGTGTGTTCGTTCTTGCGACCTTCTGCTACTCCAAACATGGTGTCCTTTCTCAGCAGCTGGTCTTTCCTGACGACCTGTCCACGGGATGTCTCGCCATCCCCTTTCCCAAGGCACATTCTAGTCGTATTCCTTCTGAGTCTGCTTTGCTCATGCTCCATCCCTGGTGACATCAGTGTTCTTCCCCACACCACAGTTTGACCACATCTCCTTCCTTCCGTTGCTTGTTCCCTGCTTATAAGTTGATTGCTAAAACCATGTCTTGGGTCAGGTGCATCACTCCTCAGAGCGACACCTTTGCTTCAGGAGGTGAGTGATTTAATCCCTGCTCCAATCACTCTCTCGGACATGTATGTCTGACCATGGAATGGCTCCCCATGAGTAACATCTCGTGAGGCGGTACTCTGTGCATTGCTCGGGAGGCTCGGGTTTTCTCTCTGAGTGGCTTCCTGGTAGGTTTCCCCCTGGGCTGGTAAGCTTTGTTGGTGGGACAGGGTTTGGCTTTGTTGTGTGGAATAGCACTGTGGCACCCTGCTGCATGGCCGGCACTGTGCTAGGCACTGGGGAGAGAGTAGTAGACAAGGTGCTCGCATTGCCTTGAGACGCACGTGAAGCGCCAGCTCCCAAGGCACATCACGGACAGTTCATAAAGTTCTATGCACTTAGAGTCTGAGCACCGAGAGGCCAGGCCTGAAGAGAGTGGTGGTGCAGAAGGCAGATTGATGCCATAAGCTAGGTGGTCGGCACTGAGAGAGGTGGGCGGCGAGTCTTCTCTTGGACTATCACCATGTGGCAGGCAGACTGTATATTTGATGTCGTAAAAGCTCACACGTCTAACTAGTAGAGGAAATGCTGGCGCTGAAGAGCTTATTATCAACCAACGGAGTCTTCTGGGCAGTGCCATGTCCCTGGGCCTGACTGTGCTCTGCCTGCTGTGAGAGCGGGACATTGAAAGACAGGCACCGTGAACTCTTATATCCTTTGACCCAAAGACTGCCCCCTTCTAGGGACCTAGTGCTTCTGTAATAGAGATAGCACTCGTGGGAGGCTTTCACAAATAAAGTCTGTTTTCTTAGTTTCAGAGGCTACAGCCCAAACACAGGGACCTGCCTGGAGGAAAGCTGCCTTTTCCTGGTGCCTGTGCAGGGGCCTCGTCTTAAATTCTGTTCCTAGACAGTCTCCAGCGTGCATGGCCACGCTTTCCCCCCATCTCTGCTTACTCACTCACTTGTTCAATCTCTTTCATATCGCAAAAGACATGACCGTAAGATGACCCACCCTGAAACGGGCTTACTAACATAACCAAGAAAACCTACTTCCAAATGAGATGATAACCACATGTGCAGGGGCACAATTGGCAACACCTATTTTGGGGGGGATGCAGTCCAATTAATAGCATCCCCAATTCAGAGTGTCACACCCAACCAGGCTCTGCACTGATAAGTAACCTCTAACCCCATCGAAAGCTAAGCCAGTTTGGTGCCTGAGCCTCCAGTTGGTTGAATGAACCCTGGTGGTAAAGTTGATTTCGCACTGGGCTGCTCGCTGCAGCGTCAGCAGTTCAAATCTACTAACTGGCCCAGTGGTTCTCCACCTTCTTAACGCCTCGACCCTTTCACCCAGTTACTTGTGTGGTGGGGACCCCCAAACCCCAATCATTCTCCTTGCTACTTCATCACTGTGATTTTGCTGCTGCTATGAATCGTCACGTAAGTATCTGATATGCAGGATGTATCTTCACTGTTAGAAACTGAACATCATGAAAGCAGAGTGGTTCATCACAAACAAAAACAGCATGCGATTCTATACTGTGAGTTATTTATTTCTAATGACAAATAAATGAAATGTGGTCTTGAGGCATGGTGTAGCATGGGTAACAGTCTTCATGCTGGGTTCTTGTATGTGGGCGTATCTGCAGGTGGATGGACCCGCCTGGAGACAGATAGAGGAGCAGAGTCTCGGTTCCTAAGATCATCGGAAACACTTGTTTTCCTGCGGTCTTAGGCGACTTCTGGGAAAGGGTGGTTTGATCTCCACAGGGGTCACGAGACCCACAGGTTGAGAACCACTGCAGTAGCTTCTTGGTGGGAGAGAGAGCGATGGCTACCTGCTTCCAGAAAGGTGTACAGCCTGAAACCCTCCACAATTGCTGTGCGTTTGAATACGCTTGATGGCAGTGAACGTGGCTTGGTTTTTAGTTGAGGAAATTATGGAAGCTAGCAACCTAAAAGAAAAGGAGGGAAGATCTCATGAGATACTGGGTTTTTTTTTTTTCTCTCAAAAAGGGAAGATTCTTGGGGCATGAGATTGTGGGAGGACAGTCACCATGACTCGACAGGTTTTTGTTGTTAACGCCCCTCGCGGCTGCTGGCTGCTTGTGCCCAGTGCTGCAGCCACGACGGTGTCTGTCCATCTCCCTCCTTTTTGCTGATCCCCTATCAAATGCGGTGTCCTTTCCTCCGACGTGATCTTGATGATGGCGGATCCAAAGAAAGCAAGACCAAGTTTTGCCAACCTGCCTTCCCAGGAGCAGTCTGGTTTAAGCCTTCAGTCTCCGTATTTCAGTACAGGGGAGCGTTCGCCACTGATATCTGCTGAGCATGCACGGCTAGTCGGTCTCAAACATCTCTCTCCCCGTGCTTCCCGCCTTACCTTGCCCCCCTGACTCAGTCTGCTCGGCGCCCTCCTCCCCTGAAGTCCAGGCTGGAGAGGACCGAAATTGAGCTGGAACTAATTTAATGGCTGAGTGACCTCACAGTAGAGAAACAGCCGGAGCCTAATAGGGGTCTTTGTCTGTATTTCCACCCAGGCTGGTAGCATGCCAGTCAAGAGTCAAGCTAGAGACACAGGTGGAAGCGATTAGACCTGTCATAAAGTTTGAAAAATTGATTCTGGAGGCGAAGTGAATAGATTGGACTTGACAGTGTTGTCCTAAAGATTCTAAGGGAAAATTCTGTAGTTTAATTTGAAATCCCTTGATTATTCATTAGCTTTCCAGATGGCCTTTGTTGATGTTTTACATATTAATGCCTGTATTGTGTTATCATTGGTGTACGCCTAATGTGCACATAGGTAACGAGCAAAGAGTAAATATACCGAGAAGTGTCCCAAATTAATGGGGGTATTAGTGTAATTGTGGAATAAAGGGTTTTTAAGAAGTTGGCTGCTTGGGAATAATTAGTGTGAACTTTTTTATGGGCCCAATTTGGTACTTGAGAAGTGAAAATCTTGGAGAATTTTGTCAAACCTTTATTTTAGTGTTTACAGCTAAATGAAAGCTTAAACTATAACTCCAGTCTTTGACTCCAGCAGTCAGGACTGAAGGGTAATTGTGGCAAAGTCCCTATCGTGTGTGTGTATGTGTGTGTGTGTGTGTGTGCACGCAGGCGTCTTTGTGTGTCTCCCCTAATTTACCAACCGAATAAGTTAACCTTTTACATGCCACGATCATGCCACGAGTTAAATAATTTAGTTGTCTGTTATATTCCAGAGCTATGTCCATAGTAATTCTCTTGCTCTGAGATTTCTTTAAAATTGCAGTTTATAATTGATAAGTGATGGGGGTGTTTGTCATTTTGTTGTGGCGGCTGCAGTGTTCTACATGGTGGCCATTTTCGGTACAGTGGCGGCTCCTTGCTGTCCCCTCTATGTTGAGCAGCATGTGAACAGATGGGGGAGAGCCAATGTGATGGTTGAGCCCACAACCTTGAGTACAGGGCACCTGCTTCCCTCCAGAGAACACCAAGGCCAGGTTGAGGCATTCCTCCGCTCCCTGCCCTGCACCTCTACTATTTCCAGCACCTCAGCATAGTCTTTGGCGTGTTCTGGACAGTCGTGGCGGGCTGCATCTTTTGAGCTGATCCGAGACTTTTAGAAGGAAAAGTAGATGCCGTGTAGGTGCCTACCCTGGGAAGCATTTGTCAGAATGGCACGGTGGTCCATAGCTCACTCACCAGTCCCCCCATCCCTGTTCCTTCGGGTGGACTATCTTGGTTCGGACTCTCATGGCTTGACTCTTCCCATGTGGTGTGTCTGCCCTGGGTGCAGCAGGCCCAGCTCTGCCCATTACTCCATGAGTGTCCTCAGGGGTCCTCGTATAGAACCTTTGTGGTGAATATGTCTATTCGCGGGTGACTCATGGAAACTTTCAGGCCTCCACTTCCTGGTCTGCATAATGGGGCTGGTAATCAACTCATTTCTCCCGAGTGCCAGCTGTGTGCAGGACCCTGTGTTGGGATAACGCTGCAGCGAGGAAAACACACCCAACGAAAGGTATTATGCTAGGTCCCGTGACAACCTGATGTGTTACCGAGCAGACCTGCACACCAGACGATTTGCTGGACTGTCCCCTTTCTGGGTACAGGGGTCCAGACCATGGTTCCTCTCTGAGTAGGTCCAAACCATCAACCTTTTAGTTAGTTGAGTACAAACTGTGCCACCTTTCCCAGTGGGAAATAGAGTTGTAAAGGAACTCCCCGCCCCCCAACACTTTCATTGGCACTTGATCCACCTATACAATTCAACAGTTCAAGTATACCAAGAAGAGTTGTGCGATTGATTACTGCAATCAATATTAGAACGTTTTTATTCCTTCTTGTATTCCTTGTTATTTGTGTAATTATTTTTTTCAATTGTGGCAAAAATATACACAACAAAACATTTTCCCATTCAACATCTTCTACATGTATAATTCAGAGCTACTGATTATTTTATTTTATACAAATAATGAATATTTGTTCATTTTATACAACCATTATTGATAGCCCTTTCTAAAATATTTCACTGCCATTAACATAAAATCACGGCCCCCTAAGCAAAAACTCGTGCTCCTTCACCCATGGAAACCATAGGTCAAGTTTGGTTTCTCATTCTTTTCAGGAATTTTCTTAATATGATATTCTCATAAGTTGTACTTCCATCGTTAAGTCTCCATCAAGTAGAGTTGTATCTATGTCAACACAATCAGTTGTATTGCTCCCTCCCCTCCCATGTCATCGATTGAAAGAGATCCTATTTTACCTCAGGAAGGTTATAAGGTTATAGGGCCCTGGTGTGTGTAAGCTTCTTAGCTCACAGCAAAGTTCATCAAAGGCTCCTATTTAACTTTCTGTGTGAATCTTTCTTGTTTTAAACCTTTGTGATGAGTATATCTATATGAGCAAATACTTCTATGACTTTATTAATTTTTTCATATCCTTACCAAATGAGTCATGAAAGACCACAAAAGGTAATTGTAGAAGGTCTGGGGCGAGAAAGGGCAATCACTAAGGCTGATGACAGGAAATTCTCTAAATATCTTTTCTCCACTCAGAGAGAAAGCCAGAGTGCGGACTGTATGTTAGAAGCAAGTTGCTCCCATGATGGATGAGAACATTTTCACTTCAGTCCACAGAGTCCGGGGCGTGCTCCATTAGCACCTCGGTGTGCAGAGAGGGAACTTGGTGGACACCTGGCTTGCAGCAGGCAGGGCAGCATGGGACAGAGGCATCTAATGTTGACTTTGGGGGAAATGCTGCACAGCAGACTGCGCCCTGCTCAACATTTCCCAGGCGCACCGTTCTGTGGCAGTGGTTAGTTAGGTTCTTCACCTTGTGTCACCCACCCTTCTGCCCATCCCGCCCCTTGTTGCTTCACCACCATCGATGACACTCTGGGCCCCCTAGTCTGCTCTTCTTTAGAGCTGCTTCTGCCATTTTAGCATGAGATCCTGAGAGCTGTGTAGACCTGAATTTCATGGGTTTACTGGTCTGGAACAAAAGTGATGCCTTGTTACCATAAGTGGGCAGACTAGAATAATGCCCAAAACTACTGGGAGACACCCAACAGTTTGTACTTCGCTACTAACTAAAAGTTCCTGGTTCAAAACCACCATTGAAGAGAGGTCTGGCGATCACTCCTGGTAAGATGAATCAAGAAAGTCCTATGAAACCATTCCGCCCTGTGTATCACACAGGCTCATCATGCCTGGGAATCCACTAAGCATTTACGGAGATGCATTTTTGTTTATTCTTTTGAGAGTAAGTCCTCCCTTGGATTCTTGTGGGTGAAACCACACAGAGCCCATCTGGTACCCCTGAAGTGGAATGGCTGCTGGGCACGAGCTGGTTTAAACACTTTCCCTACCTACCAAACAAGGCAGGTGCTTCCTAGTGTAGACTTCCAACAGCTTTCTCCTTGGGAAATCCAAGTCATGATGCCTTAAGAAACACACAAAATCAAAGCCGCATCTAAAACTTTATGAATTAAGCACTTCTTTGGGGCACATCTTTAGCCTTTTTCTTAGAATCAGAGCGTCCATAATCATTCCAGCATAACCACTCCCTTACTTAATGTGGGAAGAGACCCGGTGGCATAATGATCATGCAGAGAGCTGCTAACTGCCAGGTCAGCAATTCGAACCCCGCAGCAGCCCAGGTGGAGAAAGAGGAGGCGTTCCACTCCCATAGAGTTCCTTGCCTCAGGAACCCACAGAGGCAGTCTACCCTGCCCTGTAGGGTCGCTTGCGTTGGAATAAACGCCATGATAGTGAGTGAGCAGTTAATGCTGTCTAGAGATTGAGGCTGAGCTCTGGATTTTAGTAAAGTGTAAACACATTAAGCAACCAACCAGATACCCATTAAGCATCTCTCCCCCCAGTGGCTCTGCTTTATGACTTATTAGGAAAAGTGATTACAATTCCCCGTTCAGGTACAGCACTTACCTGCTTTGGAGGTGAGAGACGATTTGCTTTCATCTGCCCCTTCAAAATCCTTCACACTCCCACCCTTTGGCCCCACGCGCCCTGGGCTCCGAAACCCCGCCGTGTCTGCTCAGTGTTTTGAGAGAAGCATGTTCTCTTTCTGCATGAGGGCTATTCTGTCACTGTGGGATCCCAGACGCCACATTTTTTCTACATTGCACAAGGAGTCATTCATCATTTTCATTTTTGGTTTGGCTCTCCCACAAGAGTATTCAAATTAGCGAGGAGGAAACTGATGACGTCATTGCTGGCGGAGGGCTCTTTTCTTGCGAGGGATGTGGGTTGAGAAGCCGGAGGGGAGAAAGGGGGGCAGAGGGAGGAGAAGAGAAACTTAGGCTGCGGTCCCTACCCGCCTCTTCTCTCCAAAAGTTACCGAGGCACTACTGTGGTTTTCGCATGTTTGACACTGTCCAGTGTGTGTCCAGACAGAGCAGAAAGGGGGAGTGCGCGGTGGATGGTAGCATACAGAGGCGGACACGGTAACCTTCTCTTGTGTTGCTCGGACTCACCTGCTATGTAGTTCTGGGAGAGTCGTGGCCCTGCTCTGGGGCTGCCTGCTTGCCTGTAAGATAGGAGGATTGTGCTAGATGAGTGACTTTTTTTTTTCAACCCATTCTCTTTTTTAATTAACAAATCATTTTATTGGGGGCTCTTACAGCTCTTAGAACATTCTACACACCAATTGTGTCAAGCACATTTGTACATAAGTTGTCATCATCATTTTCAAAACATTTTCGTTCTGCTTGAGCCCTCCTCTTTTTTTTCCCTCCCTTCCACTCTCACGAACCCCTGATAAATGATACATTATTATTACTTTCAGATCGTAAGCCATCCGCTGTCTCCCTTCGCCCATGTTTCTGTGGTGCGTCTCCCTGGGCTGGGGTGGGGGGGGAGGTTAGACACCGCTGAATGCGGTCATTCCGTTTCACCCCCTCCTCCCCCCACCTTCCTCCTGCCCTCACTGTCCGGCTGCTCCCATTACTGTTCCGGAGGTTTTTAGCCCATCCTCCACACAAACAGCAGAAAAACCACTCCCATTGAGTCATTTCTGACACCCAGTGACCCCGAGAGCAGAGCATTTCCTATGGGAATTCTTTATGGGAGCAGAAAGCCTCACCTGTCTCCCTCGGGCAGCTGCTGGATTTGCAGTGCAGGCAAGTGCAATCCACCACACACAAAGGTTCCTTTAGCCCGCTTCATTTTTAAATTTATTTAAAACTTCTAAAAATTTTATTTTAAAACTCCTTTTCACTTCACTGTTTAGAGCCGTGTAGGTTCAGAGAGAAATGCGGCCGCAACTGCAGAGTTCCCATGGGCCTCACTCCCTGCAGTGTCTCCTGTCCTGACCATTTTGCACATGTTCGCATTGAAACGTTCTTAACTGAAGTCCAATGTGTCCAGCTGCTCCCAACCAAAAGTTGGGAGGTTCAAGTCCAACCAAGAGTAACTCGACCAGACGTCCCGCTTTTTAACAATTTAACAGTGTCCCGTGGCGTTTTAAAATTAAAATAATCGTATTGCGACACTGTTTTTTGCATTCTATGAAATTTTTTGTTGTTCCATATAGACCAAATTTTTAATCAAGGGCCCCCCCCCCCGCCCCCCGGTCAATGGTTCCCCACTTAAAATCTGGTCAATTTAAAGAAGCACCTCAGAAGAAGGTGATCCGTTTCTAGTGATCCACTTGTAAAAAGTCAAAGTTTCCCCCTGACTCACATGGGGTCCCCAGGGGTCAGAAGAGACTTGCTGTCAACTGGTTAGCTGTGCAAATCCCTGGGTGTTAGCAAAGGCATGTTCCCATGTGCCCACAACCATCACGCAAAGTCGTTTCGTTATCCTCACCATGCTCTGCGGTCCACTTTTGCCTCGGACCATTAAAAGAAAAATTCTTGTTGTGGATGCCATCCAGTGGGTACCGCCCCCTAGGACCCAAGGCCCAACAGAACAAAGCGCTGCTGGTCTTGTGCCAGACTCACGCTTGTCCCTGGGCCCTGGTTGTTATCAAGACAGTCCCACGCATAGCGGCATGGCGGACAGGAGCACGGAGCACTGCCCGGTCCTGTGCCAGCCTTGCCAGGGTTCCTGCGTGTGAGTCCATTTTGACAGCCACTCACTCCGCTGTCTCATTGAGACTGTCCTGATTTTCACTGCCCCTCCACTTTCTCAGACACGACTTCCTTCTCCAGTGACTTGTCTCTCCTGACAACACACATGTCATAAAGCCCATGAGATAAGCCTTTGCCATCCTGGCCTCTAAGGCAGTGTTCTCAACCATCCTCAAGCCGTGACTCTTCAGTGCAGTTCCTCATGTTGTGGTGACCCCCTCCCAGCTTAAAATCATTTTTGTTGCTGCTTTATAACTGTAATTTTGCTACTGTTAGGAATCGGACGACCCCTGTGAAAGGGTTGTTCGACGCCCAAAGGGGTCACGATCCACAGGTTGAGAACTGCTGCTCTAAAGTATTAGAGCTCCTTTTCAAGTGAAGTTATAAGCAGGGCGCCAGTGTTATGCTCCCAGAGCTCTGATTCCCTGGGACATGGACCCAAAGACCCTTGGATTCTGTGGACCAAAACCTGTCCTTTCATTTTATTGACTGCCTGCAGGTTAGCCAGACTTGGTTTCTTATGCCACATTCTCAAAAATATTTCAGGTAAAGGGATTTGACTTTACATTGTACAGGTGAGTTATCTCTGCCACCTATAGACACTGTATGAAATGAACCCTGCTAGGTCTGACTGCCTGTCTTGTCACGGATGTAATTTCTAACCTTAAGCATCATTCGCAGTCTCTCAATTTCCTTAGACTAACAGTAGTGATGGCTAAGTACCGTTCCTTCTGGAATGCAGAGAAATCAGTACAGATCCCCATACACCTGTGACACTGTGGGGCAGCCATCTTGGGGAGTGGTAGCCGAGTGGGTATTTAGTTGTTCAGGAGTGTTAGTGGCACAGTGAGTTAAGCATTGAGCTGCCACCTAAAAGCTGGACAGTTTTGAACTCGCTAACTTCTTTGTCGGAGAAAGATGAGGTAGTCTGATTCTCAAAAGATTTCCAGCCTTGGAGACACGAGAGCAGGGGTGTTCACGCTTTTTCAGCATGCAAACTACTTACAAAATGATCAAGTCAAAATGATCTACCAACTGCAAAAATGCAAAATATGTGTTACTTATTTATTACATTTATTCATAAATGCGTTGGCAATTCTTTATATGGGAGAGTAGTTGGACTTCATGATCTTTATGTGGGAAAAGGCTGGCTCACATAAACAAGTAGAGCCAAATAATGCAGTCAAGGAGGTCGCACACTTTTTGATGTTTAGTTACTTTCCCTCTACAAGTAAGTTCCAGACCTGTTCTTGCATTCTAGACTTCAGCTGAATGTGGGCCTGTAGTGTCAAAATCCCCTGTTCCATATGAAAGCGATACATTTTTATCTTCTTACTTGGTCCAGCTCCCCCACTCATTTTAATACCTTTTCTTACATTTAAGAGAAAAAACCCAAGGTCTAAAAATTGGCGATAACTTAGCTTGTCAGTTTTGCTGCACTTAGCACAGTTGTTTGCACGTGTTTGACACCTAAGATTGCATCTGATTGGCTGTGCTGTGTATCAATTAAGTGACAGGATTGATGATAGGTTTATGTTTTTTTTCAGTGCCATGCGATTTACCCACACTGCATTTGTGATAGACTAGTATTCATTCTTTAGTAGATCATGGGTCTCCCCCAGTGAGTGTAGCTGGTTAATGCACTTGCTGCAAAACAAAAGGTTTGAGGTTCAAGTCTACCCAAAAGTACCACAAAAGAAAGGTCTTGGGATCTCCCTTTGAAAAGTCAGCCATTGAAAACCCTCTGAATGACAGTTCTACTGCAGCATACTTGAGGTCACCATGAACCAGAATTCATTCGAAGGCAACTGGTTCATTATAATCCTTACAGTAATCACTAAAAAAATGAGGTAGAGAGACATAAGTAAAAAGCCAACTAATCAATTGAAAGACATTTCTAAAAATTCCAAATTATCTGTGAAAAAGACAAAAGGAAAAAAAGAATAAATGGAGCAAACAGAAACTTTAAAAATGGTACACCTAATTAACCTTACCTATAATTTAACTGATAATGGACTTGCCACTATCATTAAAAGGAAGAAAATGGATCGAACAACACAAGACCTGTGTATATGTTCTCTTCATGTCACTATGAAGACACAGATTAAAAGTAAAAGCTTGGCAAAATATAGGCCACACCAGTGGTAAGCCTAGGAAAGCTGGTGTCTTAACACCCAAAACAACCTTCAAGAAGTCATACAACTCGATCTTACAATGAAGCCCAGTTTGAAAAGGGTCCAAAGATATGAGTAACACTTTCTCAAAATAGGAGTGCCAGCTGTCAAATAAGCCCGTGGACAGAAGGCCAGAGTTACCTGTCTCCAGAAAAATGCAAATGAAAGCAACAAGGAGACTTCACTACACCCCTGCCCCCAGGAAGAGCTAAAAATACAAAGACTGACCACCCCAAGTACTGGTGGGGAGCAAGTGCAGTTCCCAAACATGAGTGGGGACAAAATGACACCCACCCACCCCCAAAAAAAAACCGGTGAAACCTGTTTCTTATCAAAGTAAACATGTGCCTCCCTGCAACCTAGCCTTGTAACTTCTAGGATAAGCAAAAGTGTATGTCTACACTAAGCCTCACACTCCGGTGTGTGGCAGCTTTATTGAGACAGCCCCTGGCTTCAAACAAACCACGTGTCTGTCAGTGAGTGAGCGGATATACCATGGAACCAGAGTTAGCAGGGAAGAGGACTCTAGCACAGGCGAGTGTCAACCTCCACATAGCTCAGAGACTTGTCGTCCAGCAAAAGAAGCTTTCCGCAAAAGGGCACGTGGAGCACGGCTCAGATTCTATTTTGTGAGGCTCCAGCACAGAAAAGTCTTATGTCAAATGGGAGAAATCCAAGCCAAGCTATCTCCTGGTGTTGGGGGCAGGGAGGCATCAACTGGAAAGGGGCAATCCTTCTTATTTGGAAACATGAGTGTACCTGCCTGGCCCATTTATCAGACCTGTGACATTACTGAAGGGAAATTTAACACGAACCACCCCCCCTGCCCACCCCCACCCCCCAAATACTGAACTTTGGTTGGTGCCAATGGTTAACACACTCGGCTGCTCACCCAAAGGTTAGGAGTGTGGGCCCACCCAGCGGTGCCCGAAAAGGAAGGCCTGGTGATGCCCTTCAGAGGCACCCGCCGTAGAAAGCGTGTGGAGCACAGGTCGCTGACACACGCAGGGTCATCATGCGCCGACAGTCAGGCGTGACCTGCCGGCAGCTGGTTTTGGTTTAGAAACACGTGTGGCGGGGCTTCATCCACGTACTTTGGACATGTTGCCGGGGGGCCGGGTCGTTGGTACAGCGGAGAGGCAGTGCACAAGAGGAAGGCCTGGGACTAGATGGAGTGGCACCGTGGCTGCCACCGGGACCCCAGCCTGGCAACCATTGCCCGTGCTGATGGCGCAGGGGCGGGTAGTGTGTCATGCTGCTGAGTTCAGGGTCCCCGTGAATCAGAACTTACCCGGCGGCGGCAGCACTCCGCCACAACAGGCAGGACGCTTTTAGGCAGAAGTTCCTTGCCATTTACTTTGAAACTCCTAAAGCAGCGAGGTGGATTCATGGCAGGACAGACAGACAGATGTTAAAGCAAGCAAAATAGTAATTGTTGCATCGAGGCGGTGGGCATTTTAAGGCGTGCGCTGTGAAATGAATCTCACCGTAGACTTCAGTGTGTTTACAATACAACCACTGGGGAAGATGTCTAAAACATACCCCTGGTGGTTGACTTGAAATAAATGGAACTTTACGAGAATGGGATTTATGTAAACTTTTTTTTGGTGGTGGGTGGAGTGTTCGTCTCGGCTGTATATGTATATATAGCCAGGTCGTCCCATAAAGGGAGATGTGTAGTATTTCCTGTGTTCGTAAAATTTTCTCCCTTGTCTTATTTCTTTCCCTTAAATGCTCCCAGTTTTCTCTCCTTCCTCCAGCCGACTAGCTTAAATCATATGAAAAGTATCAAAGTCAGGTTGGAGTGTTACTCTTGGTGACCGTGGCTGGATTATTTACTCTGTAAGTAGGTATTCGGTGCGCTCAGTGCTAAAACGTGAAAGAAAAATCGCAGTCTGTATTCTCATTTTCTGAAATCCCCAAGGTCCAATTTCTCTTTATTTATGCCCCTAGTGAAAATATTTTAAAAATCTAAATTTGTATGCACATAAAGTTTTCATTTCTCACACCTCATATCGCCAGCCTGCTGACATGCGCTTTACAAGTGCACACAGAATAGGAGGCTCCCTGCCGGGCACATGCCTGCTCCCTGGGTCACCATAAAACGTCCTACCTCATGTTAGAGAGGAAAGATATAATTAGCAATGTGCTCATTATTGGAAATATTCTCATGAATGTAGATTCTGATGTAATTTTACGCCATAATTGCTCAGCAGAGCCTCTCCAAGACTCCAGGAGGAGTGGGGTGAGGGAGGGGAGTGCCCAAGTCCCTCCACCCCCTTAAGATACCTTTGTACAGACCCATTTGCCCAAATGCTTCCAAACACTTGTAAGTGCCTATCAGGCGTTTACTTTCTTATCTTAGTTTTCATATTTGCGTCTTGCTGTCTCTAGTTCATCATGTTTTTAAATGACAAGTTCTTGAAAACCAGGCCTTTGTCTGCAGTAAGCATGGCAGTTATTTTTCCTAAGGTAGTGTTTTGTCTTGAAGGACCCTTTGAGAGAACCTGTTTATTGTAAGGGGCAATTTCAGTTATGATCCCCTGCAGTCACCTATTATAGAGATCGAGACCCCGAAAAGAAAAAAAATTCCCCATCTCCAAATTTAGAAAATTTACCAATTACTTTGTGTTTTGTTTTGTTTTGTTTTGGGGGAGGGCATCACTGCCCTCTGGTGGTGTGGGAGCTACCCAGCGCTGCTCCTGAGAGCCGATGCTGTATTTGAACCTCCAAGCCTGCAGGCCGCAGTCCTGCACTCAACCACTTATGCCACCAGGGCTCAACACACCAATTACTTTTATAAGGGTGACTCAGTCTCTTAAAGGCTTGAAGCTAAACATGTTTTCATCTAACCACGAAGCAACAAAGTCCACATGGAAGAATCACACCGGCCTGTGCTATCACTAGGTGTCAGTAGGATCAGGTATCAGCATCAAAGAAAAAAAATCTTATTGTGAATGAAGGAGTGTGCGGAGTGGAGACCCAAAGCCCATCTGTAGGCCACTGGACATACCCTTACAGAAGAGTCGCAGGGAGGAGACAGGGTCTAGTGTAGCAATGATGAAACATACAACTCTCCTCTAGTTCTTAAATGCTTACCGCCCCCCCCCCACTATCATGATCCCAATTCTCCCTTACAAATCTGGCTAGACTGGAGGATGTACACTGGTACAGATAAGAGCTGGAAACACAGGGAATCCAGGACTGATAAATCTTCAGGATCAATAATGAGATTAGTGATACCAGGAGGGTAAGAAGAAGGTGGGGGAGAAAGGGGAGCCGATCACAATGATCTACATATAACCACTTCCCTGGGAGATGAACAACAGAAAAGTGGGTGCAGGGAGACAGTGTAGGACATGACAGAATAATCATAATTTATAAGTTATCAAGGGTTCATGAAGGAGGAGGTGTGGGGAGGGAGGGGAAAAATGAGATGACACCAAGGACTCAAGTAGAAAGAAAATGTTTTGAGAACAATGAAGGCAACAAATGTACAAATGTGCTTGACATATGGATGGATGGATGGATGGATGGATGGATGGATGGATGGATGGATTGTGGTAAGAGTTGTAGGAGCCCCCAATAAAATGATTTTTAAAAACAGAAAGGTAACCTAGTCGATCATAGTCGTGGAGGCTCTTTTTTAGTAGAGTGCCTTCACTAAAAGGTACCATTTCACTATATGGTGAAATATTTTAAGAAAGGAGAAGAAGCAATGTGCACATGTCCGCAGCCTACTGTCTCTATGTATCTGCTCGCCCTTTCGTGTCTGACCGATTCTATTTAGTGTAGTCTTTGCGAGGCTTGTCCGTGGTGTTGCCGGTCTGAGAACTTCATTATTCCCAGTGACCTCCTAGTACCCATGTGTCTGTCCTCTTGCATTTTGGTGCATCTGTGCAGACCCTGGAGTGGTTGACCCCTTGGGGCTCTTGTGCGTTGTGCTGCCATGAATTCAGCCTGTCACAATCTGCTGGGTTACCTCGCAGTCCTAGTGACCACCCCCGGTGGTGCTGCCGTGGTTATGCACTTGTCTGCTAACTGAAAGGTGGGGGGTTTGAAGCCTGGCCCTCAGCCGAGAAAAACAGCTCTGTTCTGTAGAGTCTAGCCGTGAGTCTACAACAGTTCAGCAGTAGACACCGAGAGGAAGTCAGACGTGTCACATCTTGAGGGACCACCATGACAGCAGGACCGCCATTTCCACCAGCCGTGAGCAATTGTTCTGGTCTCTCCATATCTTTACCAATATTCATTAGTTTCCTTTATTATTATTGTTATTAATATGCTAGCCATCCTCAAGGGTGTGAGCAGTGGTCTTTTGATACCTTTTTTTCCCCATTAAAAGTTTTATGTCCCATACAATTTTCTCCATTCTTGGTGGGGAGATGTAGTTACTGTGTCAGCATATTAGACTCAGAACTACAAGACTACAAGTGTAGTGAAAAATTTAGAGGGGAAAATTCAATTGCTAATAAAAGGAAATCATGAAATATTATACATCACTTATCAGCTTTTAATTGCAAAGATTCACTATTGAAAATTACCATTAATGTTAAAGTTTTCCCCCAATCCTATTTGACTGTCACTCATTTCCGTGTCTTTAATTATCGTTGGAAGAAAGTCGATCTTTTTCAAGGACTTTTCTATAAATATGTGCATGGCATATTATTATATCATTTATATCTGGATAAAAGACTAAGCTGCTACAGCTAGCAATCCAAAAGAAGTCTAGAAGGCATGTAGACCCAGAGACTCTATTTCATTTGACCTCATGTGACTGTCCAGAAGAAGTACCCAGGCTGACAGCTAGACTGTCTCTTTAACTTGTGGCTTCCGAAGTCAGCCTGGTGGTCACTACTCCAGCCAGCAGGAAGGGGAAAGGGTGTAACAAAAGGGCCCAATATTTCTCTTTGAACAAGAGAAGCTGAAGTGGCACTCATTTGCTTTCCGTTGGCATTAGTCTGGTCATGGCCATGACTGAAAGAAAGGGTCTAGGAGATGCGTGCCCCAGACAGAATTCTGTTTCCAAGGAGGAGGAATGGGCTTGGAGCAGCTGTTGTCAGCCTTTGCTACTGTGGCACCCTGTCAGTCAGCCCTGGGTCTTGGTGATTTGTCGGTGCTGCAGAAGGCAAATGTAGTTCATTCCTTTGAGGGGCCACACAGTGAGCACATACTGCTCTTTCGTTAATAATATCCTCTTCAATGGTTACTTAGACTGGCTGCCCGTGGGCCAACGGAGAAGCAGTTGCCTGCTAAGTGAAATGTTGGTGGCTCAAAACCTCCCAGCGACTGAGGGAGAACGCCCTGGTGACTCGCTCCCATCAAGGCCACAGCTTGGAAAATCCTGAGGAAGAGTTCTACTTCATCACAAGAGGTTGCTGTGAGCCGGAAATCCATGCCGGTTGAGGTCCTTCTTCGGTCCGCAGATGTTCCTGTGTTCTGAGCACTGGCTCGTCAAGGATGCAGCTTTCGTTTGATTAGTGGATGTTTACCTGCCTGCCAGACTGCGCCTATGGGTCACTTCACACTTCACCAGAGTGGGAGGGAGAGAGAGCTCCTTGCCTCTCTATCCTCTGGAGGCTGATTTTATTTTGCATTTGAATTATTATTATTGCTGTTGAAAAGATAGTCACCCTTCACCCCCGCTCCATCTGCCTCAAAAAACAAGAGTGTAAAGAACTTTTTTTTTTTGGAGAAAATATTTATGATTGAATAAGTTCATTTGAGGGGTAGCTACTCAAGCTCATGGGTTGGTTTTCTAGCCAACACGGACTACTAGTATATGTATTTCTACTTTGTTACTCAGTTTAGTACCGTTAAAGAAGCTGTGCTTGAAGATGATAGTTAAAGATGAAACCGAATTGTTTAAAGGAAATGAATGTGGCCTTTTGATTTAGAACCAGCTGCCTTAAAGCCAGATTGCTTTTGAGGAATTTATGATGGAAGGAATGTGATCCCCGTGTTTCCGCTGTAGCCTTGCTCAAGCCATGAAAATAGTCATCGAGATTAGAGGGGCTCCCCGTTCACCGAGCCGGGTTGGGGGGGAGCCGAGGGGGACCATTTGCATCCAGTCTAAGTTCCAACCTGCAGAAAGCAGCTCTGTCTTTGTGGACGTATTTTTCACACTCGGACCTCGTGTCCGACTATGACGGCCACTGTGGATATTTTCCTGATGACAGGACGGCATCTATAATGTCATCGGTGTGTTGACTGATACACATCTTCCTTGGTGTGTTATCTGGCTTTTAATACTTAAATTCCATTTTTGGAAAAAAAAATTAATTTCTCCAAGTCTGCGGTTATTGGTTTTATTTAATCTTCAGCATTTCAGCCCCTTTCTTTACCTTCCTCCACCTCCTCCTGCTTCTCCTCTTCCTCCTCCTCCTCCTGCTGTCCCGAAACTTAAATGAATTATTATATCATCTGTGTAGATGAACCAAGCTCATTTTGTCCTGCTTGGAAGGTTATGAAATATACGAAAATAGGACAGCACACGCGAATTCAAGAAGCTGTTGGTTATGAAGCGCCTTTCTCTTCTGAAAGGAAAGTATTTGTAAGCTTCACTGAACGGATCTGTGAAAAAAGGCTCAGTATTATTTTACAATAATTTTAGACTTTCATGACTGGAAATTAAATACAGCAGTTTTAAAAGGTATATTTTACTTGAACTTTTACAAGCACGGGCCATGTTTTTATTAAAAAATCGGACTCAGCACCTTATATGGAGTACAATACCAGATGTGAGATATAAGAGAAATTCCCGGGGCCACCTGCTTTCTGTGTATTAAAAACTTGTGTGGTAGCTGATGTCATATAAAGTGCATGTGATAGGGAATAATTGTGAGTTATTAGACCATATCAGAGTTTCAAGGATCCATGATGCGGGCATATACAGCAGTTTCTATCACGTGAACCTACATTTGGTTAAAGACAGGACTGAAAAGCGGCCTTTCCTTAAAGGAAGCAAACCAGCCTGAAGACTGAGAAGATGCTGTTTGCATGTAGATTTGGGGAGGCGGGAGCTAGAAGAGGGTTAGCCAGAGAGTGCCGGCTCTTTAAGCTGATGCACTTTGTCTGCAGGGCAAATGCCAGGGCCCTAATTTGTAGCGCTTTTCTGAATTAAAACTTGTTCATTTTATTTTTGTATTAAAATTTTTTTCTTTCACTTGTCCCTAATATTTTTCACCTTTTCACAAGTTTGTTCCATTTCCTGCTGCCTCAAACGAGAGGGCTAAGCCTCCGTGTATTCATCAACCATTCCACCCTGTTCGAATGCACAGCATCCATGTGAGCAGCAGCCGGGAAGTCAAACAATGAGTTGGGAAACCGGCTGCAAGAGGCCCTCCTTACAAACAGAGTTGGATGACTAAGGCACACCTGGCCCAAGTCACGGGCTTTTCAGTCATCCGCATAGGCATGTGGAATTTCAACAATTAAAAAGTAAGGCAGAGGGCTGAGCCCCGGTGGGTGGCATAAGTGGTTGAGTGTGGGACTGTGGCCCGTGAGCTTGGTGGTTCAAATTCAGTGGTGGCTCTCAGGAGCAGTGTTGGGTAGCTCCCACAGCCACCAGAGGGCAGTGATGTCCCCCAAAAAGGAAATCAGAAGAGGAATCAAGGCACAGGAGTTGTGGGGTTGGGGAAGATCACAGATTATGCTGCAGATGGCCAGAAGAACAGACAACTGAATCTGTGAAGAAGTATAATCAGAACGACCCTTAGAAGTGACGGTGGAGAGATTCCGGCCCCCATGCTGTGGACACAGCATCAAGAAAAGACACATTGCCAGCAGAGAGCATCATGGTTGCTAAAGTAAAGGGAAATTTGAGAGAAAGTTAGGGGATCCCCTAATGAGGTGGACTGATGCTCCTCTCAACCATCTTGAGGACCACACAGGATTGCTATGATTTGGTCCGAAGGCAGGGAAAACAACAGCAAGCCTCCTCTCTCGGGCTTTAATCAGAGGTAGACTGAAGAGTTCGAAACAGTTGCTTTGGGACAATGGTCTTTAGCGTAGAGAAGTCATGAGTAGGGTATCTTCAGACCCTGAGCTTCCATACGGTTTCTTGGCATTATTTCACCTGTGGGAGGCATAGCAAGGCTATTTTATTCTCTTACCCATCCAACCACTCCCCTTCATAATTTTAGCCCCCAATCATTCATTGGTCTTCCATGGGCAGAGCGTTGTCTGAGAGGGAGAAGCCTCTGGAGGGCCAAGCAAAAGGAGAGTTTGAAATATTGGTATCCGAGAGCATGTGGGGCTCGGGAGCAACTTGTTTGTAGGCTAGGTCTCCTGTTTTTTTGCTTTAGGTGACATTGAAGTAGGACATAACCTCTCTGTGATAACTGATGAATCATGGGGGAAAAAGTCTTTATCTAGGATGATGGATACAGGTGTGATTTTTGGTGATTAAGTTGAAAAGCATTAATAAGCTGAGCGACCGTGATAGAAGGGGCCATTTGCACTGATTCCATAGGAGCTGCGACCCTGGGCGGGGAGAACAGTTAACACCCTCAGCTGCTCATATAGCGGCTGCAGGTTCATGTCCCCCCAGAAGAAAGAGCTGGCGGTCCGCTACTGAAGATTAGCCACGAGACCCCCTGTGGAGCACAGTTGTGGTCTCCCACGCAGGTTCACCGGGAGTCAGCATCAACTTGACAGCTACTGGTAACTGGTGTGGATGGAACAAGACCTCTCTGTACGTGCATAAAAAACAAGAGGCAGAAGAGAATTGATGTTGAGCAGGAAGTAGTATTTGTCCATGGATATGATTTTTTAAGCCTATCTATTTTATTAAGAGAATTATTTCTAATGGGTGTTAGGTTTTATGTGTAATATTTCTATCTAAATTTAAAATTCTTATACATTCATCAGTTCTGTTCTGTTAATAATTATAACAATAAATTGATCATCAGTAAGTATTTTGACACTTAAGTCTTTAGGTCACAGTAAATAACACAATTACAAATGTTCATTTTTCGACACAAACTTTTATTGTTGAGAAGTTAAACCAGAAGGTTATGACTTTTCACACGACACATGATTTTATTTGGATGATAGGAGAACATAATTCAAACACAGACAGGAATGACAGTTTCTCACTAAAAAAGGAGCAGTCTCTCATACATTTTAGGTAGCTGACGGTGGATAACACCTTTCATGGTATTTAGATTCCTTTGACTGTATCTGAAAAAGTGTTGTCATCGTTTTATTGACAATGTGATTATCTACTCTTAAGTCAGAAATTCCATTCTTTGCACCTGTCTAAACCTAAATGGAATTTTTAAAATATATGTCAACATAAAATATGTAAGGCTTTCATAGTGTGTGTTTGTGCGTGCGTGCCCACGCGCATGTGTGTTGGTTCTTATATTGGTGATGCATGCAAGGCTGAGGTCTGAGGACCACACTCTGGGGTGGGCTGAGGAGAGAGCATCGTAGTATTTCTTAGTCCTGTGGTAGGCAAATGAGATAGACGGCTGTGCCCTGCACTCAAAAACTCTACCAAGAGGAAACAATACAAAGGAAGTCTTGAGAACCGTTGGGCTGCTTTATGGTGATTTTCCATTTTCATAGCTGTGCTGCAGGGTCTGTTATATGAAGTTCAGGGATGGTGTGGCCTGAGTATGGTATGTAAACGCCAATCTGAGCACACCCAACCCATTCTCCAACTGGCCCTGGCACAGCATTTTCTAGTCTACAAAATCCCACCTCGCAGCATTGCAGGGCTACTGACTGTTTCCCAACCTCTCTTCTCTCCCAGCCTTGGATCCGCCATCTCATCACGCTGCCAAATTTGGTTTCATTCAAAACCTGCCATTTCCTGAAACCGGATCTTTGACTGTGCTGTTCTCACTACCAGCTTCCCCCCACAGCTTTCCCTCGGCCTCCATCCCACTGGGACACCCCGGGTCAGTAGCCGAGCTGCAGCGTGGGCATCCATCAGGGCATCCATCAGAAGGGCCCTGCCCTGCGAGAGCTCATGTCTAGCCGACTGTGGACCTCATTGCTTTCCCTTTTCCTTTTAAATTTTGCAGTAGCTATGGCTACCCTGTAAGAAATCCTGGTAATGCAGGTGGTTAAGCACTTGGCTGTTAACTGGGAGCTTAGTGGACCCACCCAGCAGATCCATGGGAGAAAGGCCTGGCAATCAGCTGCTGTAAAGATGGCTGCCTGGACAACTCGAGAGGGCAGTTTTGCTCTGTCACATGGGCCACGGTGAGTGACCGCACCTCGGCAGCACCGATGGACAGGGCACCCTTTAAGCTCGCATCCGTGTGCTCCTGTGGCTAGCTCCTTGGTGACACAGCAGCATCTGCCCATTGGGAATGACCGTAGCTGTCAATGGCTGGTTGTCCCATGGACAAACCGGCCAGGCCATGGACTCTGGGGTTGCCCTGCCCGGTCTTGAGGCTTGGTTGCACCAGGAATTGCGGGCAGTGGGGAAGCAGATGCTTACCTTCCCTGGACTTCTAGCTTTTTCAATTAGAGAAATTATAAAGAAATAGTCTCTGTGTGAGTTGAATGAACTAAGTGAAGCTCCCCAACCTGTGGGTCATGACCCCTTTGAGGGTCAAACGATCCTTTCACAGAGGCCATCCGGGACCATTGGGAGACACATATTCCGATGGTCTTAGGAATCGAGATAGACACCGCTTCTCCATCCATCTCCAGGCAGGTCTGCCCACATGCAGATCTGCCCACACATACGTGGTGTGAAGACTGTTACCTATGCTACACCATGCCTCAAGACAAAATTTCACTTATTTGTCATTAGAAATAAGTATTTCACCACATGTAATTACATATTGTTTTTGTGATGAGTCACTGTGCTTGAATTATGTTCAATTTGTAGCAATGAAAATACATCCTGCATTTCAGAGATTTACATGTCAATTCAGAACAGTAGCAAACTTACAGTTTTGAAGTAACAACAAAAATAATTTTATGGTTGGGGGTCTCCACAACTTGAGGAACTGTATCAAAGGGTCTCTGCCTTAGGAAGATTGATAACCACTGTCATAGAGCAATGCCTGACCCACTGTTGATGCTCATTTGTTATGTGCAGTAAGGCATTGTGGAGAAGACTGCAGCTAATATTTGAGGTTGTCGTTAAGTCCCTAACTGTATATAGGATGTTGTTCTAAGCAGAGGCAACATTGCTTTGGTGGTGAAGTCATTGATAACAGTGGGGAGGCTGAGTGTGACCTTTGTGACCTTGGAGGAAGCCTTGCCTTTGGCCCATCTCAGTGTCCAGCAGAATAAGCCTTCTCCCAGCTATCAAGAACAGAGCAAGGCCGACTGCTGTCACGGCAGATGGTCACCACTGGGAGAGAGCGTGTCACCCCCACTCCAGACCAAAAACCAAACACGCTGCCATCAAGTATATTCTGACTCTACGGACCCTCTAAGCCAGGGGAAAATGGCTCCTTGGTTATCCAAAATTGTAGCTTTTTACAAGAATGGAAAGCCTCATCTTTCACACTCAGGCCAGTTAGTGGTTTTGAACCGCCACCTTTCCCCTTAGCAGCCCAGGATATAACTCACTATATCACTTGGGCTCCTCACCCTTACTAAGGTGGCTAAAATTTAAAAGTTGGAATATAACGAGTGTTGACAAAGGATGTAGAGAAAGTGAAACCTTCACCTCTTACTGGCAGGGATGAAAAGCCATTCATTCAGCCACTTTGGAAAACAGTGTAGCACTTCTTCAGCAGATTAAACAAAGAGTTACCACATAGTAACTTGCAACTCTACTCAAAAGTATATACCCAAGAGAAAGGAAAACAAATGTTCTCCCAGAAACATACACAAATGTTCATCAGAGGATTATTTACCATATAATAGTCCTAATTTGGGATGGGGAGCAAATGTCCATCGACTGAAAAATGAATAAGTTTTGGCTTATCTATCCAATAGAATATTTAATTTTCAGTTTTCCTCCCCAAAACCATTTTATTAGGAGCTAATCCAGGCATCATTCCATAGTTCAGTCACATCAGCTCTATTGTACAATTGCTGCCAAGGTTTCTAAACATTTCTTCTTCTTGAACTCCTTGATATCAGCTTCCTTTTATCGCCCCATTTCCCATTATGCCCCTTATTCTAATTGCTGACTCTTCTAAGGGTTCATTTCATAGGCATGTATTTCACACATCGTGCAATTTAGTCTTTCAGTCATGTTAAGGAGAGTTGTGTAACCATCACCACAATGAATTTCAGAATATCTTTATTTTTGTGCTCCTGATTGTTAATTCCCTGTTTCCCCCATTCTCCCCTGCCATGCCCTTATGTCATTATTAATCCAGTTACTGCCTATCCTGGATTTCATATACAGAAAAGCACACAGAACACACAGGAAGCTAAAAAAAATCGAAAGGGAAACAAATGATTAAAAACTAAAACAACTTTAAATGAATCCAGAGGGAGATCAAATGATAAGGTATTGCATTTTAACCTAACTACACTTGCCATAATCACCTTGACAGTGTTCGCTGTTTGATAGCAATGCTATTCACATGCCTGGACTGGAGGCTTAATGCCCGTGGGGACCCTGCAAATGGATTTCAGACTTCCACTGTCATCCATAACCTTCTGTCAACTGAATGTTCACCATTTAAATTCTGAGGCCCTTCTTTCCTTTGGATTTTATTATTTATGCTCCTTGGATCACACGGGCTGTTTCCTTTCTTCCATGTGGACCTAGGAGATGCCGTGCTTAGTTGGCTGCTTTGATTCTCCCTGATAACCAGGCACTATCTGGTTTACTCGCCTCCATTTTGTATAACACTCAGAGTTTCAGTGATCTCTTCATGAGGTCAAGTATCAAGTAGGACCATTTCATAAGAATTAATTGTTTTTATATTGGGGCTAATCTAATATCCATGAGTCTAATATCCATTCATGAGTATGTGTGTGTGTGTGTGTTTCCGGTTTACTTTCTCACCACCAACTCACAGTGACCCTACAGGACAGGCTTGAACTGCCCCCGGGGGTTTCCAAGACTAACTCTCTATGGGAGTAGAAAGCCCTGTCTTTTTCTCTCATAGCGACTGGTGGTTTCAAACTGCTGACTGGTGGTAACCACCACACCACTAGGGTTCCTTTGACTCCCTTTAGAGACATCATTATCATTTTATGATTGAGAACATTTTAAGTCATATTAAACACCATATATTACCTGGGCCATAAGGTAATTCTACTGAAGTCATTAATTTAGCCAATAGTATGGAATTTTTTAAAAATGTGGAGGCAAGGAAAATATACTAGTATGGTCTGGTCTCATGAATCTTTGACTTTTACAGATTAAAGTCTTAGGTGATTGGACACTATATACACATACAATGGAGGTTGGTGAAAGGGCCAAGCTTTCAATAACACCCATCCAACCAAGGCAGAACTCTGCCTACCAGAATAATCCAGGTCATAAGAAAGCATGGAGGGTATTAACATAGGAAATGTATGGTAATGCCAGACCACCATTCACTGGTGGCCATTCACCTTTACTTTACCCTCAAAATAAGAGATCCAAACCAAAGCCTAGTGGGTACCATTGCATTGGATTAGTTACTTTTGAGCCATAAACATGAATCAAGTACCGTTACATGCAGTATCATGGGTGCACTTTGAAACTCTGCTAAATGAAAACGTTAAGTGAGGGGACCTAAACACAAAAGGTGGCATTTATAATTCCATTGCCATTCATGTCCAGAATAGGCAAATCTGTAAGCAGAATGATTCGTTAGAAGCTTGATGGTTCAGATCTTCTCATAGGAGCGTTGCTAAGACAAACCTGGTGTCCTGGCTCGAAGCCCCATGGAGCACGTCTCTACTGCGCACACACAATGCTGCCAGCAACACAGAAACCAAGCAGACAAGTGGCCATCAGGGACAAGGGAGTAAGCGGAAAAGGAGCATGACTGCTAATGGGTAGAGTTTCTGGTTTCAGTGATAAAAATGTTTGGGGATTAGATCCTGGTGATAGATGTGTAAGTAATGTTGTGAATAAACCAACCCATTGAATTGTCCACTTTCCAGGAGTAAGTTTTGAGGTATATGAATTATGTCTCAATATAGATGTTTTTGTAAAAGGATAAGTGGTGTAGACATTCAGAGACTTTAACTTACTGGTCCTCTTTTATACCTTTGTGACCCATGGAACACCTATGTTTAATGGGAAAGTTCTGTCCCACTTTTCCCGCATGCTGCCACCTGGTGGAAGCTGATATAACTATAAGAATCTAAAGAAATGGGATGCTTCCCACCAACCCCAGTACCAGAGGACATCTTCTCCCCCCTACCCCCCTCCATCCCTCTCAGGCTTTTAAGCACCTCCCTAATTGTATTAAAATCCATATTGTCTAGTTTTTCCCCATATTTTTTCAAAATACCTTCTGTTACTGAAAACACACGGTTGCAACAAAAACTTCAAAGCCAAAAAAAATTTGACTTAAAAGGGTTAGAAATAAAATCATAACGAATGATGCGTGGTTCCATATCCGGAACTAGCTGAGAGTAGCGTGACAAACCGCACAGAATAATGACCACGAGATAAATTATCTGGCCAAAGCGCAAAGGAGGTTTGGGCGGGCGAATGAAAGGCAGAGATTTTTCCATCCAGGACTCCGCCGGCGGACCCTCCATCGGGCTGGGGAGACGCAGTCTGCAGCACGGCACACGGGAGGTTGCCTGTGCTCTATAACGGCTGGCTTTTCCGCCTCCTCGCGCATATCCTGCCTCCGAGCCTCCAGCACAGGATCTGGTCAGCATTCCATACGTGGCTGTTGACATAAAATGAAGTAATTTTTCTGTCAACATATCCACCGTTGGGAAAGGTGAAAAATTGGGAAAATGAATAGAATGTGTTTAACTTGTTTTCACACTCATTTTATTGAAGCGCTCTGTGAAAATAAACCCAGGTGGATGGTAATTGATTGAGTGATAATTTCTAAGTAGCAACGTGTTAAAGTAGATAAGTGCCGCCTACTGTGGGGAAATTGCCTGGCCAGAATCTGAACTGCCGAGGTGTTTATTTTAACACTGGGAAACATTTATTGCTGCACACTTATTTCCCGTCCGTACACAGCACCCATCACACCAGATGTGCCAGGCCACGTCTGAACGCAGCAGGGCTCAGACAGCGCCGCTGCCCAGGAGCAGGTGAATATTTAAGAGGGATAATCCCCCCTTTCTGTTAGACTTGCTTCTTCAGCCTCAATACCTTTTCTAAATAAAGCGAACATTGAAATTTGGGGTAGTTTGCGAAGAGAGAGTAGTAACGTAAACGTTGTACTGTATTTCTCACAAAGTTTTGTTTTCTCCACGTAAAATGTGGACTTGGGCTTACTTCTGACGAAAAGTCAACAGCTCTCTCTGTACACCTTTATCTGACGGACCCTTCTCCACAGGATTATTTCGAGTTTTTGTTGTTAGGTGCACAGTTTTGGGAAAGAGCATAGCTTCCCTAGAGGGCGTGACTTTCAGGAGGACATGGCACCAGGAAGGGTGTGAATCCCAAGAGCATCTTGACCAACCTGACTTGGTTCTGCTCTACCATTATAAGTTAGGTGAATTGGTAAGCTATCTAATGTCTGTCTCTCTGTCTCTCTCTCTATCAGAAAAAAGAGGTGATAGTGGGAATGAAAACAAGGCCTATACTATGAGGCTTCGAAAAGTATGTGGAAATTCCATTATCTTTTAACATTACAACCACTTTTTGAAGCCCGTTTCATATTTGATACCACTGATACCATTTGATACCACTGATGTCAAGTCAACTCTGATTTCCTGGAGACCCGAGGTCGTATGTCAGAGTAGCCCTGTGTTCTGTAGGGTTTTCAGAACTGGATTGCAGGTCTTTCTTCTGAGGCCCCTCTGGATGATACAGACCTCCAACTTGCCCCTCAGCAGTCAAGCACATTGACCATTTGCATCACCCAGGGATGGAGTCAGAGCTTGTCAGAGAAAACCAGCCTCTAACACCTGAAGGGTCAGTAGACACAACTCTACAGTTGTAATGTGTAAAGATTATAGTGAAGTCATAGAGGATAATATCAGTAGGAGAGATGATAAAATAAAGGGATCAGACACGTTTTATGATAGCATGCTCACCTCAGTCCCTCTTGATGGTCCACGTGGAACTGGGAGAAGAGAGAATCTTTACTATCTTGGGACACTTATAGGTAGTCACAAAACATGCATATTAAGTAGTTTACTTATGTCACAGGATGGGTGGAATCTCTAGTGGGGTCCTTGAGCTCACAGGTGAGGAAACCTAATGCCTGCATTTGGGGAAAGTTATGAGGGAGGCTGGGTGACACGGTGGGAAGAGGTAACATAAGGATGTCTGCTGGAGCCAGGTATGTTCTCACATTAAGGCAATACAGCTGTTGGAAGAGAATCTGTGGGAACAATGTAAAGCAGGATAATGCACTTGGACTTTTTTTTTTTTTAACAGAGTGGAGGTTTTCCTACCATGGAATACTAGCTTTTCAGAGCCCCTCTATTATTAGTTAGGAGACATAGTTCTCGTCATAGTGCGCTCAGTGTTAGTTTCCCACAAGCGCTCAGTGTGAATTAGGTGTTCCTCACCGTGAACTTCACATATGTCTGTGTGCACACAAAGACGAATCCCTTCCCTGGAGATTTGGAATGCTGGCGGTGCAGTGGTGAAGAGCTTGGGTACTCTGAAATGGTGATGTGTGCTTGTAAAGATGATAGCTCAGGAAATTCACTGGGGCCGTTTGGTACCTCTTCATGGGGTCACTTTGCCTTGGAATTGATTCAAGGCACCACCATACACACAAGGCGATACTCTCCTATGCCTGCTGGTTAGAGATGAAGGCACTCCACTCCTCAGTCATTCTGTGTCTGCCAAGTTCAGTCCACTGAAAACAAGGGACAAGGCTTCTGAGGGTGCTCATCCCTCCCCATTCCCTTATATGGACCATGTAGTTCTGTCAACGGTAAGCAGGTGGTGAGCTGTGTGTGTCTGGCCAGACCCAGAACCACGCATCCTTCAGCTCAGCAACAGTGTATGAAAATCCAGGGAGTTTGGGGGACCTGTTGCGGAGATGCAGGAAAACCAAGCCAGCTAGAGAAGAAAATGGGAGCGAGAGACAAAGGTCCAGGCAACTAACAGCAAACCTGTGACCCTGGAAGGTCCCTGGGTAAGTGTTGCCAAGGGTTATAGCTCCCAGCTGCTAACGTAAGGATTGGCAGTGCGTGAGCCCACTCAGCTGTGTCATGGAAGAAAGCCCTGGCAATCCAATTCCATGAAGGTTACAGTCAAAGCCCTGCAGAGCACAGTTCTACATGGATTTGGCATGGGACTTCGGAAGAACTGCGGTCTGTCTATCCCAGACCTTCTGTGACCTGCTCCGACAGATGACAGCCTGCTGCCAGCATCCCTATCAGGCAGGGAGGGTGATGGAGAGCTGGTCCACTTTGGAAAAAGGGACTGTTCTGATGTGCTGTGTACCTACTGGTTCCGTGATATCGAAGTCTCCTGTCCACAAGTTTGCATGTGTCTTTCTCTACCCAGATGTCCCCCTGACCGGATAGGCTCACCAGCACCAATCCCAGTAACCCTTTTCTGCTTTCCGCACAGCCTCCTCAGCCTCACCCTGAGGCCTGGCTATTTTCCTCTCCAGAACATGAGCCTCCGTGTTGGAACTTTGCTCACCGCTCCATCCCAGAGCCTGGAAGAGGCAGAGGTGCAGTAAATATTTGTTGAGTGAGTGGATGCATTTTAGAAACCCGTTCAATACTGTTTGATAGTCTCCTCAGTCCTCCTCTATTTTCGGTAAAGAATCTTTCTGGTTTCAATTTTGCCAGTGGTGCTGTCTTTTAGATGCAAGCTTTTCTAGTTAGAGACTGAGTCCCATCTTAACTTTTTAAGTACTGCTTAGCCGGTAGCTACTTTGAGAGATAAAGCTAAATAGATTCCAGATGGATTAAAGAATTCAATCTGAACCCATGCAAAAGGAGAAGAAAACAAAGTGAATGCTTAGACATGCTCTTGAAGAAATAAGACGTCTTAGGTTTAACAGCAGCGAACATGATTTTTATGGAGACTTGTAATGATGTTAAATGCTCAATGAAATGTTTATAGTATGACAATAAATTTGGAAGAAGAGACGGGGCCCCAAAGTGAATGGCAGCTAGCGTAGAACGCAGCTCTTGTGATGTAAAAGAAGGCTGGGAGCCTTCATGAAACCACCTGAAATACCCATATGTGGGAGGGGGAAGCCCCAAGAAGCTCAGGCACCCCCAGGTACTCCTGAGGCATAGGGTGGGCCTGCCTAAAAAGGTTCAGTGTCAGGACATTGGAATACATTTCCCAACACCTAGCTCACACTGGGGAGTCCCTGGGCAGTACAGATGGTTAATGTGCTCAGCTGCTAACTGTAAAGGTGGAAGGCCAAGCCTATTTGGGTGCCTCGGAAGAAAGGCCCGGCTATTTGTTAAAAATCAGCCACTGTAAACTAAAGTGACCATTGACACCATTGACAGGGGGGAATGGGGTTGTTCTGATTAAAAATTTGGTCTATATGAAGTAACAAAAATTTCCATAGAATGCAAAAATAGTATTGTGATTTATTTTAATTTTAAAGCACCGCGGGACATTGTTAAATTGTTAAAAAGTGGGACATCTGGTCACTTTACTATAAACCTTATGTAGAACACAGTTCTACTCTGACACACATAAGGTCGAGATGCACTACTCCGTGACAACTGGGAAAAGCCTAGACTAGCCAGGGCCATTGGTAATATTAGTAGAACCCTTTAAGTCACCCCAGAATAAACAAAGAGAACAGGAATGGTTGATGAGCTTCCGGGCAAGATATATAAGCAGTGGTGGGAAGGGTTAGTCAGGAGACAAAGGCCCTGTGGTTCTCCCAATGGACCTGTAGTTAGAGTGAAAGAGAGTCAACAGGGGTTAGTTCCTCTCACTTGGAAGGGCTGTCGAAGTAGGGACAGTGGCCCTGGAATACTTTGTGAGCCTCAGAGGGCAGTGAAGAACAAAAGACAGGCCATCAAGAGAACAAGGTTATAGACAAACCCACTTTAAACCAACCCCAACCTGAATGCCTTCGAAATAGTCTGCCTCAGTGACCTGTAGGAGAGTAGAACGGATTCTTCATCTTTCCAAGGCTGTAAACCTTTATGGGAGCAGACTGCCTCCTCTTTCTCCTGAGGAGCGGTTGGTGCGTTCAAACGGCTAACCTTGAAAAGCCTTTTGAAAACATAACTTGGTAACAGTCTTAATTCTAAAGAGGAAGAGAGTTCTGATACATGTGGATGAACCATGAACATGATGTTGAGAAGTGGATGATGTAAACTATGAAAATAAAAATAAGTTATAAATTATCAATGGTTCACACGGGGGAGGGGGCATAAAGAAGATCTGATTCCAAGATCTCAAATAGAAAGAAAATGTTTGATTGAAAATGATGATGGGAACATATGTACACTGTGCTTGACACAGTTGATGTATGGATTGTTATAGGCACTGTTAGAGCCCCTAAAAGATGATTTATTCAAATATAAATACGTAAAATGCTGTGGGGCAGGGGGTTGGAAGGCATGAAAGCAGATGTTGATAGATCCCACGTGTGTGGCATACCTAGTCAGGGTCATGCACAAAGACCACAGTTTGTCCGTGGTAGCCAGAGGCTGGAGACTGCTGCTGGTGCTCACATTAAGACACCCATTTCTTAATGGGAGGTCGTAGGTTTGGGTCCCCCCAGACACAGTGCAGAAGAAACATCTGGCGACCTGCTTCTAAAAACCGGCCATTGGAAGCGCTGTGCAGCACAGTTCGACTCTGACACGCATGACACCACCACGGATGTGACCAGGTCAGCAGCAGCTGGCGCGAGGGGCCAGGCTGGAGGGCCCGGGGGCACGGAATAGGGAATGGCTAGGTGCTGCGTGATGGTTGGCAAGTACGCGGGCGGGGATGCGTGGCGGTGACAGTAACGGTTGCACAGCAGGGAGGCTGTAGCCCGTGCCTCTGGATTGTACACTGGCATGTGGTGTACACTATTTAGCGCGCTGTGTTTCACCACAGGCTTTTTTAAAAAAAACTATCCTTTGCCTGCTTTTCCACTTCGCAGGCAGGCAGGGACCAGAACAGGCCTCTCAGAAGTGTGAGCCTCAGCTTACCTGGCACTATGCAAATGAGAACCACCTGTGTGAATTCGTTAACTGCTGAGGTCAGGGAGTCCACGTATGAAATGATCAGGCTTGTGTGTGTGGTGTGTCGTGGGCGTGTGTGGTTTTACATGCGAGTAAGGCTCACGCAGTTCAGGTTTTCTGATGTCAAAATGCATTAGTCATTTCATGCTCTGGCTCCTACCCACCTCGTAACCAGAGGTGAGAGAACACGATCCCTAGATGTGGTTTTCTCTTAACTAGGTGATTATTGGTGGTGGGTGTTCTTTGGGCCTCCCCCTCCTTCTGTGTTTCTTTGTTGTTGCTGAGGGGACAGAAATAATACATTGCCTGAGAATACATACTTTCTCAAATGAGTTACATTTCCAGGCATTTCTCCCACCCTCCCTCCCCCAACGGCCTGTTAATGAGGTCTGGAGGGTTTTGAAGAATGACTTGGTGTGGTGTGTGTTATTGATGTCTCTCTGGTCATAGAAGCCAGAGAATTTGCTTGTAATTGGAGGCCGAGTCTTATTTTACAGAGTCTCAGCCAGGTCCTTTACCATTTGTCTTTTGAAAGGGAGAGAGAGGGGACCTTCTTCTGTACAATCACAGCCTTGGACGCTCCCAGGGGCAGCTCTGTCCTGTCCTGTAGGGTGGCGATGACCCAGCATCGAGATGGTTGTAAATTTTGATTGCTTCAGTTTGATCCTTTAAAAGAAAGTCCTTTCACACCCCAACTCCCAGAAGGGTTCGGCGGCCTCAGGACACTGTTCAGACTGCAGGGACCCCAGGAGCCAAGGACTGGCCCTGCCTTCTTCCTGACCAACCTCTGCCACCTCCACCTGTTCACTGGACGGCGTGGCTGTTGGTTGCCGTGGCAATGCCTCTGTGCACAGCAGAGGTGAACAGGCCCCTGACTTCTCCAGCCTCGTGATCACGGTCCCTCGGAGAGCTCTCAATTGCGATCTTCAACCAAACTCACCCCATACTCCCCTGAAAAGCTAACAAGCAAGCAGGGCTTTGTAGAGCTGTAGTTCACATACCGTACCATTCAGCCACTGACAGCATATTATGTGTATCAAACGCACCTGGCGTGCCACCCCCTCGTCAGAAAAAGAATAGCTCAACCCTCCCAGAGAGAGAGAGATACACACACACACTACTTTGGAAGCACTGTGAGCAGAGTCTGTGGTGCTTTGGCATATCCACAGCTGTACGCTCTTTGCTACAGTCCATTTAGAACGTTTTCATTGCGCCCCCCCCCACCCCCCGGCAAAAAAAACCTTACACCTGTTAGCAGCTACTCTGTACTACCCACCCCTCTCCACATGCCCTAAAAACAACCCACTGCCAGCAAGTCGATACCAACTCAGTGCCACCCTACAGGACAGGGTAGAATGGCCTCTGCAAGCTTCCTATTCTACAGCTCTTTGTGGGAGAAGAAAGCCTCCTCTTTCTCCCAAGAAGCGGCTGGTGGTTTTGAACTGCATACCTTTTGGTTGGCAGACCAACTGCTAACCCGTTTCACCACCAGGACTTCCTCCCCAAGCCCTGACCGACGACTGTTTACTTTCTGTCTTCTGTCAACCCCTCTATTCAGTACAGCCATAAAAGTGGGACCTTTTGAGGCTTCTTTGACTTTGTTGTAGCATTTCCTTACCCCTCTCATAGTTTTCTTTTGCACTAGCATCTTCAACTTTTGAAATTAAATGCACACACAGACAGGTAATACACATCCATGGTATATCATAAATGAAATGGAATGGAGAAATAAAGTGACCTAATCTTTGTTCATCCCCGACCACCCAGGACATGCCCATGCTACCGTCGCCATCAGAAGCCTGGGTCAGGCTGTGCTGGGTGGCGTGACAGGGACGCCATGGTGCCGCAGCTGGAGATGACTTATTTTTATAACTTGGGAAACTGCACTTTGGGGCTTTGTTGCACTTCACCACCTTGGTTTGCATGGTAGGACCACCCTTGGAAGTTTTTTTTTTTTTTTTTAATTCATAATAAAACTTAAGAAAGTAAGAATAAAATAATGTTCTCAGTCCAGGTAATTACAAATAGAATTATATAATACATGCCCAGAGGGATACTAAAAAGAGTTGTTTTTTTTTCTACAGGAGGACAGTCAAGTTGACCAAGATAGACCTTGGCAGTTGTAAAATAACTTCAGTCTCTGGGTCTCCGGACCTAAATACTACTCACTGTGGCCACCACAGGAGCCCTTGTGGCATAGTAAGCTAAGCACTGAGCTGCTAATCCTTAGATCAGCGGTTTGAACCCACCAGGAGAATTCTAGATGAGCTTGACTATTCTTGTAAACACTTGAAAGTCTCTGAAACCCCAAGGGTAAAGTGGGCCAGATTTTAAGCGGGACACCATTGACCTGGTGTGGAGGGTGGGGTGGTCTTGATTAAAAACTTGGTCTATATGGAGCAACAAAAATTTTCATAAACCCCAAATTAGTATTGTAATGTATTTACTTTAATTTTTTTTTTTTTGGCATCACTGCTCTCGGTGGTGGGAGTAGGAGGCCCAGCCCCTCTGCTGGAATTGAACCTCTGTCCCAGTGGGCCACAGTCCCGCGCATAACCACTACACCACCGGGACTCAGCTTATATTTACTTTAATTTTAAAACACTGCGGGATGTTGTTAAATTGTTAAAAAGCGGGATGTCTGGTCACCTTAGACGAAGGTGCATCTAGCTGAAACCACGGTGTGCCCATTCACTACGTGCATGTGAGAGCTCAGCCATGAATAAGGGAGGCTGGAGAAGAATTGATGCGTTTGGCTTATGGGGTGGGTGAGAAATATTGAAAATGCTCTTGCCTGCTAGAAGAGCAAGCAAGTCTGCCTGGGAGGAGTACCGCCAGGAAGTCCTTGGGGAGTGAAGACGGTGAGGCTTCATCCGCTGGGCTTTGGACATGCTATCTGGAGAGGCCAGTTCCTGGAAAAGCACATAGTGTTAGCTGAGGGTCAGCAGGGACGAGAAAGACCCTCACGGAGGGGGGCTGCAGCAGTGGCTCACACATAGCCGCTGTGAGGCTGGCACAGGTGGGGGGAGGGGGGCGGAGCAGTATTCTGTGATAGTGTGATTGTATCCAGGAGCCTGCCCATGCCAGTCGTCCAGGGTAAACCAATGAGCTGAATCAAACTTCCTGTTAGAAGAGCCACCTTCATTCTTCAATTCAAATAAGTATACTACAGTGTGTGCTCAATGATAACCATACCCTTCCGTTGCTAAGATGGAAACAGGAGGCACGTGAGTTTAGCTCCTAGGTGAAATCTGGTGCCCCACCTCAAATCTCAATCTCTCTCTCTCTCTCTGCTTTCTCTTGAGAGGGAGGCATTTCAGGCCCTCGTGTTCTAGTTCATTAGTTTTTAGGCTCCTAACCCATGGTCAGAAGTGGTAATATAATAATAAATACTTTTTATCTGTATGTACTGTATATACTCGAGTATAAGTTGGTTTTCAGCACATTTTAAATGCCGTTTTTGTTGTAAAATTAGGTGCCTCGGTGGATATTTGGGTCGACTTATATTCAATACTTACCAATTTGCATTTTCTTTACAAACACTACATAAACTAACCTATTGGCACATAATTTTTGACCTTTCCCATCTATGTTCTCCCAAACCATTGGTTTTTCAAGTGAGGTTTATCCCCACCAAACCGGATATGTACTAAACTCCTGTTGTTCAATCTTTTCTGGGTCATTGTGAAAATGACATAGTTTAAATGGAGTTTATTCACAGTAATGTTATACCAATATATTCTTTATTATTCTAGGATTCGATCCATGTATAACAAGAATGCTGCTATTGCCTTCATAGGGATTTTATTATTGCCACTCTAATATGCCCCTCTTTCTCGTCCCCTTCTCCATTTCCTCCTTCGTTAGCTGAAAGAGTAGATTAGACTGGTCTGCAGCTGGTGTCTGCCCTCTGTTCTTTTTAGAACCCTTCTCACCTCTTTGGGACTTCCAGTTTCTTTCCGTAGCTCTGTTTTGCCTTTTAATCATTGTAATCAGAATCAATGCCCTCACGCCCCTTCCCCCCAACCCATATCAATCCAATTTAAAACAGACTCTTTGCTTTTAGAGCAGGGAAGGCCTTTTAAAAGATGATAAAAGAGAAATATTACTAGGTCTGACAATAACAGTAAAAGGCTGTTTATCAAAAAAACACTAAGAAATAGACACCTGGTCAATGGAAAGAAAATATTTGGAATATCAATGATAACCAAAGGGTTAATATCTCCAGTAGACAAAGGAATTTTGACCACTGGAAAGGGGGCAAAGAGTGAGCTTTCTGCTCACAAAGGAAGAATTCACAACATAAAATCTGAGCATCATTTTTAATCAATACTAAGATTCATCTACAATTTATATACTAAATTAATGAGGATTAAAAAGTTATTTTGGCCAAAGTGTAGGGGATAGGACACCCATTGGCACATTCTTTCTGATATGTCTCATGTTTCTATCCTTTAAAAATGTGTGTATATTTTGACCTCACATCTAATTTTTTTTTGCCAGAAATTTTGTCAGCTCTTACCCATGAAAATGAAATAGGCACTTAGATATACATGTCTGGCATACTGTTTATCATCTATGTCTAATACTAGAGAATTTGATAGAATGTCCATTTGATTTGACATCCTGTTGTTGTTGGTTACCATTGAGTTGATTTTGACTCAAGACCACCCCATGCGCGATGGGGCAGGATCACCCATAGGGTGCCCTTGGCTATTATCCTTGTGGGAACAGACTACCAGGTCTTTCTCCCAAGGATTCGCAGTGGGTTCTGTCAATCAAACTTTCAGTTAGCAGTTGACCACTTAAATCCGTGCATCATCAAAGCTCCTGAGTATTGTATAGCTGTTAGAAAACGCGTAGAAACATTTACACACAGTTCCTACCAGGATAGCCCACGTTTTATAATATGGACGTGGATAAGGATATAAAGGTTTATGCTAGCTTTGAAAGAAGAGTACATTTTGCCAAAATATTGATGGTGGTTTCCTTTGGGCAGCGGCATTTTGGGGGTGTTTCCTGTTGCTTCTTGGCAGTGATCTGAGTTTCCTAAAACTTCTGTGACTGTGTTGCTTCCCAAGGACAAGAGAGTGATAAATCCTAGAAAACAGTTCAGCTAATGGAAGTGAATGTCTTCAGGAGACAGGATAGCAGGAAGAGAAGCGTCCTTATTCTGATTTGCTCGTTGTTGTTTTCCCAGCCTGCTGAAATCCTAGCTCTTTGCAGTTCTGATTCAAATGTTGGGTTGACTCTCTGACTTTCCAGACACAAGATTTTCTCTAAAAGTGACTTTTGAGAATTGTTTTCTTGTAGGTCCCTTAGTTTTCAGTTTCTTAGCTCATACAGTTTTAGCAAATTTGACGCCCAACGGAAGAATTGTAACTATGTCCCCATTTGATGCTTGCTCTATGCTGCGCGCGGAAGGCATGACCCCCACCGGATTCCAGCTGAAACATACAGAGAAAAGAGTCCAGACTGGAGCTCAGGGAACCGGGTTGTCATGTGTTGTCACCACCGGCAGCATGGGGATGGCTTCTTGTGCCGGATGCTGCCTGCAACTCTGCATGCCTGCAAAGCAAATGAGGCCCTCCTTCCAAACCTCTGTTGTGTCATTAGAAGATCAACAAGGGCCCTTGACTCTGTCTCCATTTGTAAACTCTGAGCCCTAGCTAGCTGTGCTTGTCTCTAAGGTTTCTGCCCTTGGGAGAAAGATGGGGCTTTCTATTCCCATGCAGAGTTAGATTCTCAGAAAGCCCCAGCGGCCGTTCTACCAATGAGTCAGAAGACCACTCTAGGCCCTCAGCCTAGTGTCTACCCTGCTTGGTACAAAGCTCTTGTCTCTGCCGCTAAGTGCTCAAGGGCACCTGATCCTGCCAAGAACCCTCTTGTAACGTACCGCCTTGCTCAGAGTGCTAGGACCCCCTTTTGCTGTGCTCCTCTGACGGCAGTGAGTTTGGAAGGTTTCTGCTAGTAAGCTTTTCAATGATAAAACAACGGAAATTTGCTGGCAAAAGAGAGAAAAGGGCAATCATTGTGCACTGGGGAAAAGATGGGGTTCCCACTATGGCACTATTCACAAAAGAGGGAGAGGCTTTGAAAATCCACTGGGATTGAATGAATTCGTGTTCCAGGAGTGGCAGGCTGGGTGATGGAGATGGAGTTGTGGATGGCGCTCAGCCTGCCATTGTTGGAGCAAGGACAGGGCTTCTTGATAGGAATGCTGCCAAAGAGACTCCCGGAGCTGAGCTGTTTGCTTTCAGGCTTAGCAGCTGTTTAGACCAGCAGGGCCCTTCATTCTTGCTCAGACCTGAGTTTGCTGGGCCTCCAGGTTGAAAATTAAAAAGAGGCACGAGGGGGCTGGGGCAGTTGTTGCTCAGCTCGGTGATACCCTGGCTTCAGCAGTTCCTGCTTTGGATGATGCCGTGTCTGCCCCATAGATGGTGCGGCCTCCTCAGCTGGTTCCCCGAGGAGGAGGAGAGTCAGTCTCAGCACCAGCCAAGAGGTCAGTCCTATGGAGTGGAGCTTAGATAGATGTAGCGCTTCCATGCAACCTTTTTACCAATTCTGACACCAGCCGGCTGCTTGCCTGTGGGACTCCCTACTTCTCTGCTGGCCTCAATAATTTGCTGTCGTGGCCACACATACCATACTTAGACACACACGCACACCATACTTCCACATGCAGCGTGGTTCCATCCACTCCATACTTCCAGACTGTCCTCCCAGTTATGGGGTTGATTAGGGGCATAGCAAGTTATACCTCAGGATCAGCAATAACTCAGGACATAGAGCTTTGGTCAGGAAAACTCCTTCCCAGCTGTGCCCGAAGGAAGACCATTCTATGGCCCTCAGCCTAGTGTCTACCCTGCTTGTTAAGAAGCTCTTCTCTCTGTCAGTAAATGCCCAAGGGCACCTGATCCTGCCAGGATCCCTCTTGTAATGTACTGCCTTGCTCAGTGTGCCAGGACCTCTTGTAATATACCGCCTTGCTCAGTGTGCTAGGACCCTGCTGTGTGCTGCTGCTCCCCAGTTTCCTGGTTCTGCTGCTGCTGCGGCTCTGCTGCTCCCTTTCACTGTCACGCACCATCTCAGGGGCTGCAGCTTTTTCCCCCTCAGCACGGAGACCCTGGGTCCAAAGGATTTGCTCCACTTCCAACTATTCTTAGTGGTAGAGAGGTCTCCCCTTGCCTCATATCTGATGGCTCCTTTGTAGAGAAATTGGCTAATCTTCTCGTCAGGGTTTCGTCTACCTTATTTGCCTGGTCCCCCTCCCACAGTGGTGCCATACACCGTGTTTACATTATTAGCAAGGTGTCCATTCCCCTTAGTCGACCCCAAGCATCCCATTTGTGTATTCCCGCTGAATTATTTGGTGGGAGTTACAGAAAGAGACCATGAATAGAAAAGTCATTCAAAAGTGATTCATTGCACTGCACCCTGCTACCCAAAGGACGCTTTTAAAGCAAGTATGTGATACTGTCCATACCCACCCACTCTTGTTACCAGAAAGGAAGAGAATAGCAGCATGAAGAGCAGCACAAACTCAGAATATAGCCTCCCTCCTAATAGACAAGAGTGTCGGGGGTACACTGCCAAGTGATTGACTGTTCACCAAGAGGTCAGTGGTTTGCTGCTCCATGGAGATGGGTGTGGCGGTCTGCTTCCAGGAAGATTGCAGCTTGGGAAGTCCAGTGGCCCTCCTCTGCCCTGTACGGTCACTATGAGTCAAAACCCACTAGGAGACAGCGGGTTTAACCTTAGTTTCCCAGTAAACTTGATTCTGCAAGGAGAACCCTCTTGTAACTTACTGACAGAGATAAGAGCCTCATATAGAAACATTCAGGAGAACCGTCCTGCTGATCAGAGCATGTGGCCAGGCCCACAGGTGGAGATTGGTGGAGATGCTGCAGGTCTCAGAAGCAAGCCTAGGAACCCAGCATGGATTGAAATCTCTGTATCGCAAGGTTCGATGCTAAATGTTTGGCTCCCAACCGAAAGGTTGGCAGTTCAAACTCACCAGCTACCCCGAGAGATCAAGATGAAGCCATGTCTTTCTGTAAAGATGACAGCCTTCGAAGTCAGGGAGGAGGAGGGGGAGGTACTGTTCTTCTCTGTCCAATAGAGTGGCTGTGAGTTGGGATGTACTTGACAGCCGTGGAAGTTGCCCGTGTGGTCACTTGTAGAGCTCGGTGCCTGTTGTGACTTGCCATCAAGGAGGTCCCCAGTGGCAACTCAGACACAGCAGAGCAAAATGCCACCTGGTCCCGTGCATGCCCCACCCACCCACAATCCTGGTGGATCCAACAGATGTGATCTGGGGGGTTTACATTGGCTGGTTTTCAAAAGCATATCTCCAGGCCCTTCTTCCTAGTCTATCGGAGTGGGAAAGTTCCACAGAAACCCCTTCTGCAGTCCCCTGACAGGTGTTAGCTGCACTCAAGGCCCCCACTGCCTGGGAATCAGGCTCCCCTCTCCTGTGTGGTGGTGGTTTGAGGGTGCCATCGGATCATGGCAACTCAGGTACAACAGAAAACTTGCCACTTATTAGAAGACATGCTTTTTAAAATTAGGCCAATGAAGGGTGCCCAAACTCGCCCTTTCAGGGTTAGAAAGTCCAGCATGCCTTCTGCATTCCTCCCCTCCCTGGGAGCTGGCGATCACAATAGACCCCCAGTGTGCTGTAGGGAGAAGTGGGGCAGGGGGAATTCAGGTCACAGTGAAGCAAAAGGTGTGCAGTGATTTCTTACTTCTCCCTCCCGCACTCGCCACCACAATCAAAATAGACAGAAGTTGCTTTTATGCCCATTTTCTCTGTTTCAAAAGTAAATTTGTGGTCGAAGAAAATAGAAGCATACAAAATCAAGCCTGAAAAGAAAACCTGCAATGGTGGATTTGCACATAGGCCTTAATTGGCCCAATTGACCTTCTCTCCCGTATTTACAATGGCCTTGAAATCGTAAGCAGATGTTTGAAACCCCGTCTTTAATAGGGCTCCCACATCTGTTTCGCCAATGCTGCTGCCCACCAAAGCAGCTGTAATTAGGGAGCGCCTGATGCCTACATCTTTCCTTATGGGCCCAATTGATTAAGTTGCTCCCTGAGGTATAGAAGTCCACCTTCATTCTTGCTTTTATTTGAATCCATCTTGCCTTTTATTTTCTCGCGCGGGAGAACGGCGTGCAGGCGCCCAGGGCAGGAGATTATGATGGTCGTTCTCCAGAATCGAGTGTTTGAAACCGAGCCTGGATGCTCACTCACCTTGGCGGCAAGAAGACCTGCATTGCAGGGCTGCAGACCCTGTAAGATGTGGACAAGCTGTTGTTCTCTCCTGCAGTTCCCAGGATTTCCACTAGGGGATTCCTGCAGGGTTTCCAAAGGGGAGTGTGCAGGACGAAGGGCAGGGGAAACAAGATGTCAAAATCTGAAAAGCCGGGATGGAGCGTTATTAAAGGAAATATTCATAGCAGGAGGATGTGTTGACTTTAGGAAGAAATGATTTCTCATGAAGTAGTTGCTTGGGTGTTTAAGAATTGAAGGTGTAATGTTTCAGCAAATTGTCATTGCTTCGTGGGCTTTATATTTTAAAATCGTCTGGCACAGCCTTTGGAAATTTTACTAAAGCATTTGTTTCAATTGCTTAGGAATCCACTCTTTCCCCCAGTTTTCATCTCTCAAAAATTGCATCGTTACTATGTGAATGGATACCTACTCTAAATGAGTTGCACAGTGTGTTTGTGGAGTGTACAAAACAATACCCATTGCCATGGGTTAATTTCAACTCACAGCCACCTTGCCCGACAATGGAGAACTTCTCGTTTGCGTTGCCACGGCTGAAAATTTGTACCGGAGCCGGGACCCTCATCTTTCTCCCCAGAGCAGCTAGTATATTTGAACTGTTGACCTTTCGGTCAGCTACCCGTTGCTTAACCCACCACGCTACCAGAACTGCTTCTGGTCCTGCACAGCGTGTGCTAGTCTGGCTCGTTTTTTGACTCTGCATCCTGGGGTGTGTATTTTTGCCAGAGGATTTCTTTCACACAGAAGTCAGTCAAACGTTACAGAAGGAGAAACGCCGGGGGAGCAGCTCAGTGTCGAGATTGTGCAAAGCCACAGACAGTTGCTGGGTTTACAGACGAGTGAAGGAATCATCCACGAGAGAAGGCATCCCATGTCTGGTCCCCTTCCCTGGATTTGCTCCCTGACCAGTGGACCTGTATGTACGCCATCTCCACTCATCTCTCAGTGACAGTGTGTGTGCTGTGATGTGGCTCAGTAGGTTTCAGCAGAGCCTCCAAGCTAAGACAGACAAGGAGAAAAGGCCTGGTAACTTACTTCTTTAAAAACAGTCAGTAAAAGCCTAGAGGCTCACTGTGGTCCCATCTGTGGCCACTCCTGGGGCTGGTGCATGAACGTCACATGTGTTAGCAGCATTCTCTATTAGATCCTTGTAGTTTGTGTTAGTCCTAGTGGGCTAGAGAAACAAATTCATAGACACTCGTGTGTATAAGAGAGAGCTGTATAGAAAGAGTAATTGTACATTAAGAAAACATCCCAGCTCAGTCCAGATCAAGTTCATAAGTCTGATATTAGCCTATGTGCCCGATACCAGTCTATAAATTCCTCTTCAGACTCAGGCAGCACATGGACTGATGCCGAATTCAGGAAGATCACAGGGCAGTGGATGGAAAATCTTTTGGATTCAGTGGCAGTGGAAGCATCTCAGTTCTGGCATGGGTCTCAATGTGTCTCCTCCAGTTTTAGGGTTCTGGCGCCTGCAGTGTAGCACCTAGTGGATTGTCAGTAGGAATGTCTTGCAGGGAGAGTGTGTATCCCAACCCCAGGGAGAAAGACAGGAGTTCCTAGAATCCTCAGGAGAAGGCTATGCCCACACAGAGGCCTCATTGACTCTGACTTGATTGATAGGCTAGACTCCACCCCTTTGCAAATTGACAGATTCTGTGCCTGCCACGTAGCTCTTGTTTTTCTTGCTGCATTGATTAGGAACTTGAGTATTCTGTTAAGTGAGAGGCAGAGTAGTAAGGTTCCTTGCCCTTTGTAAGATTTCATCATTACCCAAAAAAAAAAAAAAAAGACTTCATCATCAAATATTTTGTTATGTATAGTTCCTCCCCGCATGGCCAAAGAAATTTCCATTGTCTCTGGTTTTCCAAGAGTTTCTATTGGGAGAAGGGATTTGGATTTTGATCCATGATATTTTCCTCAACTGCCACCTTGGCCATGGCACCTTCTTTTTTTTCACCCTGGGTGAGCAAAGTGGGAATAAGTAGATCTCAGCAGTGTGAGGTTCTGGTAAGGAAAGGAGAAAGGCAGCAGACTTGTGGAGCCAACCTTGACATCAGAAAAGATGTCTGAAATAAGTCACAGAAAGACACTCAGAGCTTCAGAAAGTGGGCTTCCTGACCTTCAGGTGACACCCAGCACGGCATCACGCACTGCGGTGCAGTTCTCTCTTGGTCCAGTGACCTTTGTTGTAAACATCTGACGTGTAGCCACAGGATGCAGTGGTGGGTCTCAGATGCCTCTGGTGGTCGAGCTTTCAGCTTGCAGTTTCGAGCATCACCATCACAGTAAGCTAATCTAAAAACTTTAAACATAAGTAAATAGTGCTTGCTGTGATGTGGAGTCCTGCTTAGAGTGGTCCCATTAGAGCCCACCATGAGAGGTCAGAGTAGACGTGTGCTCTACAGAACAATCTGCAGCTGATTTCCAAGAGGCCGCTGGGCGGACTCAAACTGCTGCTGTTGGTTCTAGCAGAACCTTTAGCGTGGCTCTGTGGGATGCAGTATAGAAAGAACGAAGCAGGGGTCTTACGGGTACTTGAAACGGTCGGTACAGGTCTTCTCCAGTTTATTGAGTTCTGAGCATCTGTCCTAACTCAGTTCTGATATAAGTCAAATCCCCCTTTTAAATAAAGGTTTGTATTATTATTGTCTTTTATGATCAGTAGCTTTATAAGTCCTACCTTTGTTTTTTGAGGTTGGCATGAGAATGATAATAGCAGCAAAGGCAGTACTGCATCATCATTGTGTATAGCACATCTTCCTGATGATAAGATGAAAAAGGAATCTAAGACAGCTGATGGTCATAGGTGGGGTGTGTAGGAACACGAGTGCATTGTCAATTAGAGACTGCCTATGCTTTCTACCTTTCTAGTTCCAAAAAGCTGATCGAGGAGCCCGAGGAGTGCAGTGGTTAGGACTTGGATTCCTAAAGGCAAGGTCAGCAATTCAAAAGCATCAGGAGCACCTTGGGAAAAAGACACACGGCTTTCTACGGCCGTAAAAAGTTACAGGGTCAGAGATCCACGGGGGCAGTCTGCCCTGTCTCCTAGCTCACGGCGAGTCAGAATAGCCTGATGGCGGCGAGCTGGGTTTTTACATGGTGCTCACCAGTCCCCGTCACTCATGGTTGATGAGCTCTTTGATACATGGTTGGGTGTGTCGTGTCAGACAGCTCTGCTGCACTCTAAGCACCTGTTCCGAAGGAGCCGCCCCAACTCCCAGAGCCCGGGGCCCTCTGCCCAATAGAAGCTCTTCAGCCTCCTTGTATGGCTCTTGTCCCCTCCCCTGCACTCCTGGGTCCCAACTGGCCTCACACAGCCCTTTCTTCCCTGGGCTGCCACTTGTCTCTCCCTCCTCCTTTCAGACTCTGCTCTCCATCACTCGGCCCACATGGGATGGGGTTCATCCCTAACAGAAGAGCAAGTGCTCTCCCGGTGATGGGTTGTTAAAATGCTGAGGGTTTTAGACTTGGTCTTCCCAGCCCGACATGTGAAGCTGAAAAAGATGCCCTGGAGTTTCAGATTCATGTCTGAGAGAGAACCCCTATCTCACGTATGTTGACAGAGGATAAGGCTCCACTTCCCATCCAGGGTTCCCACACGGAACATTGTTGGATTTTTATGGAGACAACAGGCCGATGTGATTCAAGGGTGCTTGTGGCTGCCTCTCCAGCCGTGGTGCGTGGAAGATGGAACTATGCCTGTGTTCAGTACCTGTCTGTGGAATTCAAGCAGCCAGGTACCTGTGTCTGGGTTATCTGGAATGTCGCGGCTGCTGTAAGAATTTACTGCCCCTGGGTGAGTTAAAGCACTGGCAAGATTGTTTTCTCACAGCTCTGGACCCCAGATGTCTGAAACCAAAGGGTTGGTAGGGGCCCTTCCTCGCCTGTCCCAGCGTCTGAGGCCCCTGCCTTCCTTTCTTTGTGGCAGCAACACACCCATTTCTGCTTGCATCCTCTTCTGGTGTTCACCTCTGCCCAGCCAGTTAATTGAAGATGGTTTTGGGCCCAGATCTTTAACTTCATGCCATCTACAGAGACCCTTTGTCCCAGTAAGGAGCATTCACAGCTCCCCTGTGTCAGGGCATGGACTTACATTGTGTATGTGTAGTGGTGGGTGGTGATGGTGGTGACAACAGTGTCTCCACCAAGCCCACGAGCGAAGAGAAGGACAGCTCACAGCGATGAAAAGCTAAGTGGCGACAGGAAAGCTAACGTGACCAGATTAGCTGGGCTGCCGGGAGTCTGGAGATGCAATGGGAGTGCTGGCTCAAGGCAGAGCTCAGCATACTGGTTCTTGTTCTGATAGGAGATCGGCCTGCTACCTAAACCCAACCCAGAACCCATTGCCATCAAGTCGTTCTGACTCACAGCACACCGATGGGACACGGAGGTACAACTCTTTCGGGTTCCTAAGACTAGAAATCCTAGCACACAGCCTCATCTTTGTCCCAGGGGTTTGCTGTGGGGCTCAAACCATTGACCTTGTCGTTAGCAGCCCAACACCTAACCCACTGCATCACCACTCAAACCCAACGCCCAAGCTCACTGGCACAGCGGCAAGTCTGACCCAGAGTCTGCCTAGAGGGCAGGCTTGAACTGGCTCTGAGGGTTTCTGTGGCTGTAACTCTCTAAGGGGAGTGTTCTTCCCTGACGTGGCTGATGGATCTGTAAACCTCTGATGTTGCAGCTAGCGGACCAACTCAAAACGCGGCACACTCTCCGCCACCTGAGTGCCCTTCTAGAATGCTGGTCAACCAGCGGGAGGAAGGCAGGGCTCTCTATTCCAGTCGCAGTCTCAGAAAGGGCAGCTCTGCCCTGTCTGAAAGGGCTGCTAGGGTTGGCATCAGCCTGATGACCAGAGGGAGTCGAGTAAAATTAGGGGGAGACAGGAAATGACTCGTAAGTATTCTTAGAGGCAGAGATGGCGAGGCTTCCTCTTATGCACTTGGGCATGTCGTCGGGGGAGACCGGTCCCTGGAGAAGGACATGATGTTTCATAAAGCAGAGGGGCAGTGAGAAGAGGAAGGTCCTCGTGGAGATGGGTAGACAGGGTGGCTGCGACACTGGACTCAAGCCAGGACCAGCTGTGAGGATGGTGCGGGACCCGCAGTGTTTCTCCCTTTGTGCACGGAGCAGCTGTGGGCTGAACGGGCTTGATGACTCCTGACAGGCAAAACGGAGATCATTGGAGTCCCGAGGCTGTACAGTCGACATGCTGCCGCTCCTCGAAAGGTGGAGGGTCACGTCCACCCTGCGGCATCTTGGAAGACACTCGGGCTCTGGAACCTTCTGGGGTACAGCTCTCCGCTACCACACAGGTTCACCGTGTCAGTATGTACTTGAAGGTAAGCGACGGGCAGAGGGAGTAGTCTCTGCCTTTGAAATAGGCCCAGATTTCCAGGTTACTTAAAGAGGAGACAAGAAATACATGGGAAATGGCATAAGTCCTTACCTTACAGTTGTTCTGTTAGGAACTTTATTTCAGGAAACATGTTCCTTTGTTTTTTCAATTTCTTGTTACCATTCACTCCCTGTCCAACACCCAACCAAAAGGGGGGTCTTGAAACTTGCTGTTCATCAGAGGTGGGGGGAGCTATACACCATGTGAGGATTTGTTCAAGAGGGCTGATGGCTTGCAAATTTCTCTGAAATCACATTGCTATGGGGCATGGGGGAGGTGGCAGGGCCTGGGCCCTCTTCCAGTGTGCAAAGATGACTGACTACTGGTGTCTGCATTGGCCCCCTGGGGGTTTAGCTGCTGTCCATTATCATCCAGCCCACCAAGAATTACAGGCGTGCCTCCTCGTACTGTACTTCACACAGGCTGCGTCGCTAAGATTGTTTTTTTGAATGGGAGATTTGTGGCAACTCTACCTGGAGCAAATCTACTGGTAGCCTTTTCCCTTGGCTTGTGGTGCCTCCGTGAATCGGTCACGTTTGGTAAGTCTGGCATTGCCTCCACGTCCGGGGCTCCGATTCCTGAACACGGCCCTGCTTAAACAGCTCCCTACTTCGAGAAGGCCGATGATCTTTCAACCCTTTCACCCAGTCAGCTCCCTCTGCTGCTCCCTCGATACGCTGGAAACTAGAGCTGTGCCCGAGCCATGGCTAGCACTGGACTGGTGTTTTTCTCTCTAGTGCAGTGAAATTTCTGAAAGACCTTTAAAAGGGGACTGTCAGTCATGATTTAAGGCTGTGCCTCAGGTAGGAGGAACAGAGATAAGAGACATTTGTGGATGGGTGATGGTGGTGGGTGTGGCTGTTGGCGGTAGGCACTGTGGTGTAGTGACCTCATGTGAAAGAGAGGGGCGTGGTGCCCTCTGGCACCGTCCTCCTCACTGCAAGGAGCCTGGATGGTGTTACCGTCAGCGGTTCAAGACCACAGGCCTTTCTACTGTAAAGATTTGCAGTCTCAAAAGCTCGCAGGGCACTTCTGCCCTGCCCTGTCAGGTCGTGTGAGTCTGCACCCACTCGATGGCAGTGAGTGTGTTTCCCTGCCAGCCTGGCTGGGTGTGGATCTCCGTGCTTTCCCCTTTTCCTTTTCCTTTTGTCGTAGCTGTGGAAGCTTTTCCTTTGAGGAACCTTGGTGGTGTAGGGGATGTGTTTTGGGCTATTACCCACAAGGTCCACAGTTCAAACCCACCAGCCCCTCCAGGGGTCCTAAATGCAGTGGTCTGCTCTGCTCTGTAGGGCTGGAATGGACTCGGTGGCAGTGAGTTCAGTTGGCCGAGTTCTGTTTTGGAATCGTGGCAGTCATGGCCAAGAGGCGTCATGACTCCAGGCAGGGTGGACTTTCTGGAGGCTGGCCCACAAGCCCAGGAAAAGATAATGAGGACAAGCACTCAGGTGGGTGGCTGGGGAGCTGATAGGGATGATGGATAACCCCACCAGATGGGATCAAGCAACAGAATTGTAGGTGAATGGATCTATTAGATTGTGTACGATATGGCCAAAAAATGTTTACATATTTTTTAAAGGAATAAGTGTTCCTGGGGGAATGGTGGAGGGAGGAGGGGATAAAAGGGAGCAGATCTCGAGTTGAAGAAGGAAGAAAGTATTTTGAAACCGATTGTGGTAGCAGTTGTACACACACCGCTTGATATGATTGAACTGAGGGATGTTAAGATTATCTGTAAGAGCTCCTATGAAAAATGACTTTTTTCAAAAGGAGACGCACAACAGAAACCGTGGGAGATGGGAGACAGTGGACAGTGTGAGATGAAAATAGTAATGATTTATAATTTATTCAGGGGTCACCAGGGTGAGAGGGGGAGAGGAAAAGAGGAGCCAATACCAAGGGGTAATTAAAAGTGGTGTTTAGAAAATGAGAATGGCAACCTATGTACAAATATGCTTGATACAACTGATGGATTGTTATAAGTGCCCCCAATAAAATGATCTGTTAATTTTAAAAAAGAAAGAGGAGCTTGGTATGATGGAGCAAAATCATGGTGTGGAGGACTATGGGAAGAGCAGGAGGCGAGTGAAAGCCAGCGTGGGTCCTGTCCTGGTGGATCAAGCAGGAGCCGTCCATGCCTGACTGGCCCAAGGGGAGCGCCGCCAGCAGGAATCTCTCCTTGTCTAACATCCCCCTGGCGCTGATGGTTGCATACAAACACGACATCTTTCCAGTGGCTAATTAGCCCGCTCCGGCAGGCAGTGTGATGGCTAGGGACAGCTGATGCAGGCTGTGTGGCAGGAGCAGCCGGGTGCTGGTGACACCGGCTCCCACCGGGGTAGGGAGGGACGCCCAGGACCATAAACACGGGCACCAAGTGGGATCCTGTCCCCCACCCCCACCCCAGAGTGGCCGTCTCAACTATATTTGGAGTTATGGGCTAGGGAGGGGCCGGGTTATAAAATTACTACTTCCAACTGTCATCTAGAAACAGTGTGACTTCATATTCTGGCTCTGGCATATGCTCCGCATTGAGTCTTGCTGCTAATAAAACACATTTTTGTTGCCATTTGGTTTTAATCAAGCGTTTGACCCAGAAGGTGGTATTTATGATTACTGCTTTTAGTGTCTGATTGTTGTGGGATTTGCATAGAAGCAGTCAGTGCCAGAAAGGTTCTTGGCTTCCATAAAACTCGAGACATCGTGTGACATTGCAATCTCTGGTCACGATACTCAGCGAGGATAAAACCACAAGTTGCCTTCCTGAGGGTCTGGCCCAGAGGCCTGGGAACCCCTGTTGTGTGCGAGCTCGGGAGGGGGGTTCGCTGTACCGGCAGAGGCTGAGCCCGGCTGGGGGCCTTGCCTTCCTTTCAGCCAAGGGAGGCCGGAGGCTTGGGCATCCGTGTGGACTGACGTCTGCCCATGTCTCTCATAACCAACATTTGCTCATTTCTTCCTTTTTTTTTTTTAACTGCTCATTTTTTTTTAAGTCTGTTGTTTCTCAAGTTGAAATTTTGTTTTTGACCTTCCAATATGAAGCCTGAGGGAGTGTTTGCCAGGAGTGTCTCGTGATACGTTCCGGTCCCCTGGACCCCACAAAACACGGAGCCGCCCCTTCTGTCACTCTGGCCTCTTTCTTGGTCACTCTGACACCAGGTCACTCTGACACTGGGTCCCTCTGGAGCTGGCTCGTTCTGCCTCCTGGTCACGTTGGTGCCCAGCTTCTCTCGTTCCAGCTCACGCTCTCGCTCAGCCCTTCTCTCTGTTTCTGGCTCATATGCTCACCAGTACAGAAGGAAATTCACTGCCAACTTTGGAGACAGGTGACCTTCAGGTAAAGAAATGAGGTGACCGCTGCGACTGTCCCGTATTCACGAAGAGTGGCAGCGTGTCAGATGAGAAAGTGGGGCGCATGCGGAAAAGGATGCTGATTTCGATCACTGCAGCTCTTCCTGTGCTAATGTAGGGGAGGGCTTACCTCGGAACTTTCTGCTTCAATCCCCAGGGGCCCCCAGCCCTGTCCAGTTTCTGTATCTTCCTCGTCGTATTGAATTCTCAGATACTGAAATCTCCGTTGAGAATCAGTGTCCAAGCAAAAATTTTTAAATGTATGTTTGAGTTTAAAAGCTTGTTAACCTTCCCTGTGAGCTTGGGGAGGACATAACGAACACCATTCATGAAGGAAGCAAAAGATCTTGAAAAGCACAACCAGAAAGAAAAGACCAGCCTGGATGTCAGAAGAGACTCGGGAACTTGCTCTTAATCGTCGGGCAGCAAAACAAAAGGAAGAAGTGATAAACTCAAAGAGCCGAAGAGAAGATTCCAAGGGGAAGGTAAAGAAGAGCGAGCCAGCTACTATCATGAAATGTGCAAAGACAAAGAGTTAGAAAGCCAAAGGAGGAGCCGGTACCAAGGGCTCAAGTAGAAAGAAATGCTTGGAAAAGGATAACGGCAACATATGTACACATGTGCTCGACACGATGAATGTGGGCATTGTGATAGGAGTTGTAAAAACCCCTAGTAAAATGATTTATTAACACACAGAGAGAGAGAGAAAAGGAAGAACACACTCAGTGTATTTTAGACTGAAAGAGCTGAAGAAAAAAATTCAAGCTCGACTTGAGTTGCAATATTGAAAGATTCTGTGGGCAACATAGTGAACTGATAGGAAACATCAAAAGGAGACAGAAAGAATACACCAGGTCACTCTACAAAGAACTACTTGACTTTTAGCTATTTCCAGAGGTAGCATATGAGCAAGAACCCATGGTACGGCAGGAAAATGTTGAAGCTGTACCGAAAGCATTACCCAAAAATGTGTCAGCAAACTGAGGAAGCAGTTCCATCCCTCACTCCCCATGCCATGAAGTTTAGAAGACAGCTCTGTGGCCAACTGCCTCAGAATCCATGTTTTTACCCATTCCAAAGGAAAGTGACTTAACGGAGTGCTCACACTATAGAACAATATCACTAATGTCACGTGTAAGAAAATCTTTGCTTGAGAATGGGAGGGGCGGGGCCTGTCGGTGCAGAGACCCCAAACCTATCTGTAGACCTGGGATATCCCCTCACAGAAAGGTCAGAAGGGAGGGATGAGTCAACCAGAATGCTGTAGATGCACAATACTCCTCTCATTCTTTGAGGTTTCCTTACGCCCCTCCTCCCACCCCATCACGACCCTAGTCCTGTCTTTCAGTTCTGGCTAGACCAGAGCATGTACACTGGTACAGTTAAGAGCTCGGGACACACAAAACCCAGGCCAGATAGCCCCAAGAAGCAGAAATAGCCAACGCAATAGCACCTGACAACATCTTTGAGTCTCATTCTCCATGGGGAGAAAGTTCGCTCCTCTTGTCCTTCCAGAAATTGGAATAGAAAGAACAAGGCCCTATTCTACCCTTTGTTCTTCAAACAGTGACAGCAAAAATCAGACTAGCAATGAGGGATGTCACCGGGAGAACCTTTCAACGTTTCTCTGCTGTGACCGTTGCCTTCTGAGATCATGTGCCTGTTGTTTTTTTCCGAGCTACATCTGAGGACATATATGTGTTGATTTGTTGAATGAGCGCAAGGTAACTGAATAATGTGTTTGAGAACTGGCAGTGTGAGTCTGAAGCATTGCCCGCTTTTAGCTGTGTGACTTTGGCTGCTACTGAACTCCTCTCTGTGCTTCACTTTTCTCATCTGTGCAGGGGGAGGCAGTGATCGCACACTAGCTCAAGACTGTTGAGTGCTGAGTCAGGAGTGACTGCCGTGCTGAGAGCCACGTGTGTCTGATGCGTGCTGATGTACCTTGTGCTCCTGGTGTGGTCAGAGCAGGAAGTGGGGTCCCAGGACTCTAGCTCCCACCGGCTTTTCTAGTTCATTTCCAACCAGCGCTCTTCAGACCAGTAGCATCTTGCATTGAAGGGCAAAGTGTTACCGTGGTACAATCCATGCAGACTTAGACTCTTCAAGGAGAGTCTCTGCTTGGGCCTTAGTCCGTTCGCTGTGATTACGGTCAAGCAAGCGGTAAGCGTGTTCCTTTTCTCTTCCTCTTCGTCAGTCACTCTGTCTACCTGTCAGCCCTTTCATTCGCTTATAACGCAGACACAAAGCCTGGAGGACTCTGGCTGGATAGAGAAAGGACAGGAGAGGCATGCATGCCTACACTGCAGCAGGCACTGGTGGACTGCTCCTTCAAGGACCAGGCCTTCGGGGTGTCATCTAGGGCTAGAGGGCCAGTTTATGTGCAAGGGCACTTTCATCGGGCAATGGAAAGGGAGTGTTTGGTTTGGTTTTCTTCTTTTATTGCAGCGGTAGAAAGGCTGCAAATCCGAGCTGTCAAAGCTTAGCTGAGCACAGGTATTTGTCCTGTGTCCGGGGCTGTGGGATTTATGTGTTTGGTGCATGATCTTTCAGCTGCTAGAGAGAGGGCATGTCGCTGGGGCCATCACTGGTGTTTTTCCAGAGTCCATGATGGAAAAAAAATGACTCTGGAACTAAGATGATATGGAATCATATGCTTTTAAAAAAGTGATAAAAATAATCCCTTTCTACTTACTCGAAAGAAAGAGATAAAAAAAACAGTGTTCCTTAAGTATCCTTTGGGATCTTCAGGTGATGCAAACGATGAACACACTTAGCCACTCACCTGAAAGCTAGCTATTCGAGTCTACCCAGAGGTGGGTGCCTCAGAAGAAAGTCCTGGTAGTCTGTGATTCTCACTCACAGCCTCCCTCCGGGACAGAGTCGAGCGGACCCTGTGACGTGCAGCCCTGGACTTTCTCCCATGAGGGCCCTGTGAGTCAGAATCGACTCAGTGGCAAGTGGTAGGAAAACACCGTGATGTTTCCATCTCCAGTCAAAATAATCGCCTTGGGATGTCCAACTCAGAGTAACGTAATGCAGAACTGCGGACGAGCGGCCAGTCCCGCACGCCCTCCCCGTCACGCTGGTGCTGGCGCCCATCGTTGCAGCGCCGAGTCCACCCGTCTCCCACAGCCCTGCATCTTTTGCCGCCCTTACTTTACCACGCAGGATGCGCTTCTCCAGGGACCAGTCCCTCCTAGGAACATGTCCAGACGCTGTAAGACAAGGTGTCACCACCCCTACTTCTGAGGAACATTCTGGCCCAACGTCTTCCAAGTCGGATTTGTTTATTTTCTGACAGATCATGGTATATTCCATTTTCTTTCCCAGTACCATCGATAAAAGGCACCAATCTTAGATGAGCCTGGATAGCACAGGGGCCTAGACGTTGGGCTGCTAACTGCAAGGTCCGCAGCTTGAAACCACGTGCCACTCCAAGGGAGAAAGACAAGATTTCCTACTCCTGTAAAAGGCAACAAACCTTCAGTCTTTCTTGTTCTTATTTTTACATAAGAGTTTTATTTCACTTTTTTATTCCCTTGGGCTACTCTCAACTATTTCTATTTTTCCCACTTCCCTTAAAAATCCTCAGTAGAATTTGAAGAAAGAGTTTGGATGAATTGTTTTATACAAATTTTCACATATTCACTTAGCTTTTGGGGAATGCCCATTGGAGCTATGAGAACCTCTTACTTGATTTATTATCAGGAAACAATAATCAAGTAAAACTCGGAGCGTCTAGTTAAAGTGGCAGTCTGAACACACATGTCTGTCTTCTGTCCTCCGTGAGACCCTATTAAAACTCCTGTGTCTGCTGAGCCCCGGTGGCATAGTGGTTGTGCACGGGTCTGCGGCCCACTGGGTTGGAGGTTCAATTCCAGCAGCAGCTCCACAGGAGCAAAGGCTGGGCCTCCTACTCCCACCACCAGAGGGCAGTGATGCTCCCCCCGCCCCCCCACAAATATTGCATGACTTGCTGGTGATAACAAGCAGTAAGGTAGCATTGGACCTTCAGGGTAAGACCTCTGGGACACAGGTGTCTCCAATACCTGGGTTAGCTGAAGGGAAGCCTATCAGTTGATGCGCCCTGCCGATCACACAGCATCTTAGTGATGGTTTTGCAGGTCACAGGCTCCACAGGGCTAAGTGGCTGCTGCACATGCTTCAAGACAGGACCCGAGGGAGAAACACCAAGATGTAGAGAAGGGGCGGGCAGATGACACATCTACTTATCCTAGAGACAGAGGAAACCTTTATTCTGGAGTGTAAGCAAAGGTTCTATGAGGCGGGAAGAGAAACTAGCATCCCTGGGATATCAGGAAATGGCTCTAGTCACGAGAGCAATAGCTACCTCTTGGAGCAATAACTAGCTCCAAGTGAGGAACTCTGATGCTGTGGTTATGCATTGAACGGCTAATGACCAGGTTAGAGTTGGAAACTACGTGCCACTCCAAGGGAGAAAGGTGGGACTTAGTTCTCCCATAAAGAGTTAATAGTCTTGGAAACTCACATGAGCAGTTCTATCCTGTCTTGTAGGGCCTCTGTGAGTCAGAACTGACTTGATGGTAGTGAGTATATTGTACGGCTCCAAGCCATGTTAAGCGCTGATCTTCTTTATCTAGGTTGGCCTGTGTGCTTTGTTCTAACTGCTCTGTGTGTACAGAAAAGTGAAGACATTCATGGAGAATTGTCTCTCAATACCGGTCACGTTTTTTATTGCTCCAGCTTTTAATGTGAATGGAAAGCCAAAGTTACCAAATGTGTTATGAAAACTTTTATTCTGGAAGAGCCAAGACAGACAGGGAAGCTGACATCAGAGGAAACAGAGGTAATCCGATGAAAGGATAGCATGCAAAAGCCTCTAACTCAGGTGTGAGACCCACTGTGAAGACTATTCCACTCTAAGAGTAACAATATTAGAATATTTTCATGATACTTGAAATTTTAAAAAGAGAGTGAAAGGTTTGAATAAAGATGAAATCAAGAAAATATCCTAGGTGAAAACTGGAAATAGGAGAATGTGGAAGAATTGGCAAACCAACCAACCTTTACTGCTTTCGAGTCAATGCCAACCCGAAGCACAGCAACCGTATAGGACAGGGTAGAACCTTCCCTGTGAATTTCTGAGACTGTACCTCTATACGAATGGAGAAAGTCCCATCTTCAACCTGTGGTTTTGACCTGACAGTAGCCCAGTGTGAAACCAGTACCCCACCAGGTTCCTGTGAAGAATTAGAGAAAGCTTATATCCTAAAGGTTTAATAGATTATGTTGGCTTATGTAGTAGCCATTAGCTACCTACGGCCATGTAAGCATAAATTAGTACAAATTACATAAATAGAGTCAGCCCCTTGGTCCCACTAGCTTCATTTCATGTATTCAGTGCCCACATGTTATTATCTGCAGAGAGTTCTCTTGACTAGCTTTACCAGCCAAGAGGAGTAAGAGCGATACTGGAGTAAAAGAATGGGAGGGAAGGATCTGAAAAAGCACTATTCGTAGTACTACACGTGTCTTTTTGTTGAAAGAACCTCCCTACAGCCAAGCCAGGTGAATTTTAAAGTGACACACCTAGACATATCACTGTGAAATTTCAGGACACCAAAGACAAAGAGTTGAAAAGTTTTCAGAGAGCGAGAAGTACAGGTACTCATACTATTTTATAGGTGTCTGTCCTGGCAGGACAATTAGGTTGGCTTGGTTTTACTCGTGGGCAGTGCCAATGTCCCAGGAGAAAATAATTTTAAGCCTAAAGTCTTATATGCCCAATCAATCCATTAAATTTGAAGGCAGCTAAAATATTTGATGACCCTAAAGACTCAGAAGAAAACGTTCTTCATTTGTACTCTTTAGGATGTTACTAGCAAAACAAGAACGCAAACAGAAAGATTTGAACACTAGAGATCCAAAATTCAGTGGATCCAAGCCGGGAAAAATAATGAATAAAGCTGTAGGAAGATGAGGAGGTCTAGATTAGTCCACTCCAGAATAGAACAAGATAGAACATTCTAGAAGGAAATCTCTGCAAGACAAAAGAAGCTACTAGTGTTTGCACCTTAATTCAGAGCCTAATGAAATCTGCTTGAAGACAGGAAAAGATTTTTACTCCAGTGCTAGAAACATTTTCCATCGATTGCCACATTCAACTCGTGTGTGTGTATGTGTGTGTGTATGTGTATCCCCTGTGCCATATTCAGCTTTTACAATCAGCAATATTTGTATAGATAATGTTGTCAATGAGGGGTTTTATTACCAAATTTTAGAGTCAACTTGTAGACAAGTCTGGGGACAATGATAGTTCAGCGATAGAATTCTCACTCTCCAGGAAGTGAGCCTCAGGAAGACTGAGCCTGGGCCAATGTGTTAGTGCGGGTTGACTAGAGAAACATCCAGAGACACTCATATGAAGTAAGAGAGAGCATTCTATCAAGAAGTACTTAGGCATCACTAAAACATCCCAGCCCAGTTCAGATCAAGGCCTTTAAGTTTGATATTAGCCCATATGTCTAATATTAGCCTATGAATTCCTCTTCAGACTCTCATAGCACATGCAATGAGGCTAAATACAGGATGATCACAGGTCTGTGGGTGGAGAACCTTGTGGATCCAGTGGCGGAGGAGCCCAGTGAACCTCATGTGTAATCAACACCTAAAGCTGCTCTGATGCTGAACGGGTTTCAACTGAGCTTCTAGACTAAGTCCTACTACACAGAAATGACATGGTGATCTAATTCCCAAAAGTAGCCCATAAAAGACCCTATGGGGGCTGAGCCCCAGTGGTATAAGTGGTTGAGTGCGGGACTGTGACTTGGGGGCTTGGAGGTTCACATCCAGCGGCGGCTCTCAGGAGCAACGCTGGGTAGCTCCCATGACCACCAGAGGCAGTGATGCCCCCCCAAAAATAAAAAATAAATTAAAAAACAAACAAACCTGTGGGTCACAAAAGCCCAATCCCACATTGTGTATGGGGTCACCGGGGGTTAGTAGCGTACTCGCTGGCAGCCCAAAACAGCGGCCCTATAGACAAACCATGAAAGATAAAAGCTAGTGTCACACAGTGGTGTTGTGTTGTTATCTTCCCACTGATGGACTCGTGGTGTCCGTAGGCCGGGAGCCCACTGCGGGGTCCTTCCTCCCGGGCAGTGACTTGAACTGCTAGCCTTTTGATTAGCAGCCAGGTGCTTGGCCATTTTGTACCATGAGAGCTCCTTGAATAGAATGTCCAAGTTAGGAAGTGTGGCAGAGCGAAGGGAAGGGAAGCAGATGAGGGGAGGTGGAAGGAAAAGCTGAACACTGGTGTAGTAGCTTCCCTCACACACAGAATAGCAAGACGTGCGATCGCGTGGATAAAAGGCAGCACGGCATCTTTAGTGCGTCACTTGACATTTCACAAGAGTTCAAGAGGAGAACCGGCAACAGATGCTTAACTGTGGCAGGCGCAGGGGAGGTGGGTGATGGCTGGGCTACACCTTCTTAGCAGAAAGCCAGAGGACACTGTAAAGTTGCCAGCCCATGGGAACCAGTAAGGGGCCATTGGACCCAGTTAAATAAAACAAGCTGCCCCATTAGAGCAATTTCATGTTAGTTTAGGAGCTCAGATGGAACTCACGGACCTTTTTAATCACCCACTTCCCCGTGATAGGCAGTATGGTCTGATCATCATGCATTCATCTTTCGTGGGCGGCTCCCGGTTTAAAAATAGTCTTTTTGTCATTTTCTGGAGACCGAGTTCAGCAGCGCAACTTTGATTACATTTTCTTTTCCAGTGAGTGAGATCAAAGTGGCGAGATCCTGAAAAAAATTTGCTTATGGTGGGACTTACGTAAAAAGGATTTATGCAATCAAATTTACAGATGGTTTTTTATTGATCACAACGCTTATGCGAGGGATCAATTTTAATCTCCTTAGCATCTTTAATTGTTTATCCACTTAAAAAATTAACTCGCAGGGATGGGAGAACCCCCCGCTTTCTAATGTGAGCTGTTAGTGAAAATATGGTTTGATGTTATCTATTAGAGTCAGGGGAGTGGGGGAAGGTTTCTGAATAGGCCACCACCTTGAGAGAGAGAGAGCGAGAGCGAGAGTGAGAGAGAGAGAGAGAGAGAGACACCTCCCTTTGAGTCGAGTTCTTTCAGCACATTCACCCCTCCGTGCCTGGCACAAAGAAGCATAACCATTTATTCATGCCACCTACTTCTCCTGAGTACCATCTGAGTACCAAGTTGAATTCTTTGGAGACAAATGTGAGTATTCGCTCAAGATTATTGAAACACTCAACCTTCCTGTTGGTATATTCTTTTTTTTTTTTGTGGGCATCACTGCCTCTGGTGGTTGTGGGCACTACCCATTGCCACTCCTGAGAGGAGCCGCTGGATTTGAACCGCCAAGCCCGCGGGCTGCAGCCCCACACTCAACCACTTACGCCACTGGGGCTCAGCCCCCTGTTGGTATATTCTTACTCCCTCCCGCCTACCCCTGTCCTTGTTTACATTATTTCTTTTCTTTTTTTTTTTTGTTTGTTTCTTTTTTTTTGGGGGGGGGGGCATCACTGCCTCTGGTGGTCGTGGGTGCTAGCCAGCGCTGCGCCTGGAGAGCCGCCGCTGGATCTGAACCGCCAAGCCCGCGGGCTGAAGTCCTGCACTCAACCACTTACGCCACCGGGGCTCAGCCCTGTTTACATTATTTCTTCTTCAGTCAACTGAAACCAACCTCAGCCCAATGACATGCCACAGAAGGTAGCATTCCTCCACTAGCTCAAGGGGTAACTGCATACAAATTCTCACTACTGGGGTTGTTTGTGTTTTGGGAATTGTGTGCTCATCTCTATCAGCGAGACAATACATGTTTATGACCAGTCTGGCCCGAGAATGGTGGCGTATGAATCCAAATGGCACCTGGCCTAAGGATTCAAATGGCCCCTATAAATCTCCACTGGAGCAAATAGCCTCGCCTTTCTTCTGAGGAAAGGCTGGTGGGTTTGAACCGCCCACCTTTCCATTAGCAGTCTGACTTTAACTGGATGGCACTACCAGGGTTCTGAATGGCACCCCTCTTTCCCAACTTGCCAGCAGTCCCCATGTTCTTCCATATCTCATAGATTTTTATGGTAGCACCATCCGTTCCATCAATTTTTCTACCTCCTGTTTTCCTAAGTCATAGACTAGATCTGCTCCAGCACACTGTGTATCCACACTCCTGACTAGTCTTTTTCTCGACAGCTCTATTCCTTTTACCCTTACATGAGTCCAGACTGTGTTTACATACATCAGGACCCTCGGTGGCCTTCATTTTCCTCTTTTCTCTCTCGGTAGTGATGTAATCCTTCTAGTGGGAGACAGAATAGTAGGATGGGATTCCAGTGCCCTTGCTAGCTATAAATGTGGGCACATTATTCCTACTGTGAAACAGGAGTCATGATAAT